>PVKB01004519.1:0-138082 GCA_004027205.1 Ctenodactylus gundi
TGTAGCCCAGGCTGGCCTTGAACTCATAGCAATCCTCCTGCCTCAGCCTCCTGAGTGCTGGGATTACAGGCATGCACCACCATGCCCAGTTTATGTGGTGCTGGGGAATTGAACTCAGAGCTGTGTGCTCTGCTAGGCCAGTGCTTTAACTACTGTGCCATTCCTCCAGCCCTTCAATTACCACTTTGATGGATGCAAGTAGTGCTGGGGACAGATAAGAATTGAATGTAACTGCTATCCCAGCATCTCAAACACATCTCCAGGTCCCCAGCATATCTGGATTAGTGCAATGAGCTTGTGACAAGTGTCCCCACTCCAAGTCCTGTCACCCTCACATCTTGTCACACTCACCTTCAGAAAACCAGATGGCCTTCCTGACTTGCTGTAAGCCTTTGTGGCTGCTCAGAGCCTCCTCTTCTACTCCTTCTGCTCTTTCCCTGCTCTTTGCCTCCAGCCCACATTGACCTTTCAAGGCCCTAGACAAAGCACACGCTCTCTGGTCGCAAGGCCTTTAGCATGCAGTGTTCTCATTGCCTAGAACTTATTCTCCTTGCACCTGGCTGACTTGTGCCCTCTGCAAGTCTCAGCCAAGGTGTCACTTCCCTCAAGAACCCTCCCCGCCTTCCCATATGGGGCTGCTGGCACCTGCTTGGTGCCTTGTAGTACATCTAAGTGTTCCCATCCAAAAACTACCATACCAACCGTGTGCCACACTGTTCCTGTTCATTGCCCTGCGGGGCTGTGTGCTCTGCAAGGGCGGAGCTCCTGGCCTCCCTCACCCCCAGCACCCAACTTAGGCTGTAAGCTCTGGATGATGAATGAATCAGTCAGTGGGTGCATGGATGGATGGATGGATGGATGGCAAATCAGATGCGACCTGTGGACAGATGGGGTTTGCCTTACCCACACTGATAGCCAGCAGTGCATTTTTCCAAGACCAAAAGAAGTCAGTTCACTTTTTCAGAGGGGGCAGGCTTATTGGCTGAACCAAGGTGGGAAGTCCAGCCCTTCACTCCTAGTCTTGTGTTCTCTGCAACCCTCCACATTGTTGTAACCACTTACTTACCCAAAAGTCTGCACCTGCAGAGATCCTCTGACCCCCCGAGGTATGGGATAAGCCTCAACCCCCAGGAAGAACCCTTCAGGGAGAGACTGGGAGGAGAGGAGCCAAGACAGCGAGGAGGAGGGTGTAGAGAGATGAGGAGAGTTATGGAGAGGTAGGGAAGGGGGAGGGCACCACGGACCCAGGATGTGGTCAGCACATTCAATGTAGATATTTGGCGGGCAGATGGTTTCATTGCCTGAAAGAAGAGAAGATTATTCCTGAAATCTACCATCCCTTGCCCTCCCCCTCATCTCACACCCAAGTGTAAACATGTACACAAGTGTGCATGTTTGCAATATGCATAGAGAGATGAACTTATACATACTCATGCAATCATGAAAATGCATGCATTTACACTTCATATGAAAACATATGCACCCTTGCACATACACATGTGCATATTTGTATATATATATATGAACACATGCACACAAACCCCAGAAATACATAGAGTAGATGTACACATGCCCAAATACACATTAATATGCACACATATGCATGCATAATTCCCAAATAAAGATCTGAAAGCATGCATAAAATTCCAAACCTATACATAAGCACGCTCGCATGCATATGGAGATGTGCACATGTACACATGCATTTACACAAGCACACAACAGTGCCCTGTCCCTGGAAAGCCTGGAGCCTGGCACAGTGGCACAAAGGACTGGCTGGGGTGCCCACCTGGCATGTGCACCATCCGGCAGTGGCAGCGCTGAAGCACAGCCTCCTTCTCACAGCGCAGCCGGCAGGCAGACACACTGTAGGCTGAGTAGCCCTGCAGTTCTGGCTCCCCAAGGTCACTCTCCGCCCGGCAGTTGCCCCAGGGCTGGGGCAGATATGTCAGCTGCAGAGGTGTAGCATGAGGTCAAAGCAAGGAGCCCTGCCCAGCCATCAGTGCCCAGAGCCCCAGTATGGATCGTGAGGCTGGTGACCTGTGAGCTTCTAGAGGGCAGGTCTAGTCAGTGTCCTCTGAATACAAAGACCTAGCCTGGTGGTGCTCAGGTGCTCACTCAGGCCCAGTTGGGAGTGCTCACCCGCTGTTCTTGACAGGACACAAAGGTCTGGAAGCCTGGGGACACGCCAAAACCCAGCTGGTGGATATAGGGTGGCTCCTCCTGGCTGTGGATCTGCACCCGGATGCCTGCTTCAAATGACGTCTCATCTGTATAACAGAGGTGAGGATCTTTAAAACCAATCCCAGGCAGAGGGCCTGGCCCCAGACCGACCCCCTGTTCCATCCCCGCCTTCCTACTTGTCTCCCTCCAGATGGGCAGGTACTCCTCTTGCTGGATGTCCAACATGATCTCCAGACCACTGCCCATACCCCCCGCCCTGCTGGGCAGTGAACTCCGTGGATCTGCGTTGAAGGTATAACACTTCCCATAGCGAGTATAGACCTGGGAGGAGGGTAAGAGAGAAGGAAGGGATATAAGGAAGAGGCTGAAACAACTCCATGTTTCCCTATCCTGCAACAACCCCCCCCCCCCCGGTCACCCCTGTCCCAGACCCCAGCAACTAATGTAAAGCCCAGCTCCCAGCCAGCTGTGGTGGTGGGTCTCCCGTAATCCCAGGATGCAGGAGGCCAAGGCAGGCAGATTGTGAGTTTGAGGACAACCTGGTGCACGTAGTGAGTCTGAGGCCTAGACTATACATCCTGTCTCAACAAACCCAAAAGGGGCTACCATCTGGTCCCTGCCCAGACACGAGATGCAGTGACGAGCGGGCCCCGGCTGAGCCAAGGGCTCCGGCTCTTCTGGTCTCCAGGCCCACCCTACCTGAACAAACGAGTATTGGCTTGGCTCCAAGTGAGAGCACAGTGTAGGTATCAAACTTGCCGTTCTCCCTGACAAATAGTGACTCACTTACACTGGACATTTTCCAAGTATAAGGTTACTATAACGAAAGACAAAGATACCAGGAAGAGTAAAGGACGGTGCTGGAGGAATAGCTCAGCAGTTAAAGCACTTGCCTAGCAAGTTCAAAGTCCTAAGTTCAATTCCTCAGTACCTCATAAGCTGGGCATGGTGGCACATGCCTGAAATCCCAGCACTTGGGAGTCTGAGGCAGATTGCTGTGAGTTCAAGGCCAGCCTGGACTCCATAGTGAGTTCAGGACCAGCTTGGACTATAGAACACGACCCTGTCTCACAGAGAGAGAGAGAGAGAGAGAGAGAGAGAGAGAGAGAGAGAAGAGTAAAGGGGTTGCATTTGTATTGAAAGATTGCACAAAATTGCACCAAAGCAATAAATACACAGTGCACAGTTGTTGGTAGAATGCTAAAGGCAAGCACTGCTGCTGACACTGGAGGAACAGCTGAGTTCATCTGAAGGAGAAACTACTTTGATAAATCCAAGTGTCATTAATGTAGGGAAAGTGAACAGTTAAGTTACATCTGTCTGAAAGATACACTTAGATAATATCATTGAAATAAAAAAATCTGTAAGCCAGGTAAGGTGATCACACCTGCAATCACATCACTGAGGTCAAGGCCAGACTGGGCTACATAGTGAGTTCAGAGCCAGCCTGGGCCACAGAGGAAGGCCCTGTCAGACAGAGAGAGAGAGAGAGAGAGAGAGAGAGAGAGAGAGAGAGAGAGAGAGAGAGAGAACAAAGAAATAAAAAAGATCTGTAGCAGGAAATTCAGTTTGCCAAAAAAGAGAAAGAGAAAAGAAACCCAGAAGCCCAGAAGCTGGGAGGTTGAGACAGGAGGACTGCAAATTTGAGCCCAGCCTGGGCTACTTAGCAAGACCCTGTCTCAAAATCAAAAATAGAAAAAATAGGGTGGGAACAGTTCATTGCGAAGGCCCAGGGTTCAATCTCCACTACAAAAACAAGTAAACACTCCAAAATAATAAACAAAAAGTTCAGCTTCCCCCTGAGCCCTGTGTTTCCTACTAATGTCCTCCCTTCTCTGATTAAAAGGCAGTTCCAATTTACAGCCTAACAATGGCGGGACTCCGATCTCTTCCCAAATCTTGCCCCTCATTCTCTTCCTCTAAATAAGGCCCCACTATGGCTACTCAAGTTTCCTCAGTCAGAGTCCCTGAACTCTCCCCATGTCTAGTCCCACAAGCCTGGGCAATTCTGCTTCTGAAACAGAAACCCTCCGCTTCCCTCCCGTCTCCAGTGCCCCCACCCCTTCCACCATCATCTCCTAACCAATTTCCTTCCTCCATCCCTGCCCCTCCATTCTCCGCGAAACAAACAGAATGCTTAGTTAGGTTCATTCAAGTCTGGGATACAGATTTCTGTATTTTACACCATGGTGTTGTAACACTTAAATGTACACAAGGAAATTTATTTTTTCAAAACAACAATGGCTTCCCCACTTCCAGAGAACAAAGTCAAAAACCTTCCCTAGCGTGAAGGTCTCTGTGATACGTGACCTTTGCCTCCCTCTTCTGCCCCTGCACCTCCAGATCTGTGACAAAGGGAAACATATGGTGCTTCTTTCATCCTGTCTTTGTAGCTACTAGTGTGTCCCCTAAAATGTCTCCCCTGTCCCCCCCACAACACCACACCCACATACAAGTGTCAGCCACAAGGCACCCATAGTCACAGTTTATTGGTTTTGTTCAAGGTAGTTATCAAAGCTGGAGATATTATTGTTCGTGTACTTGTTTCCTTGACCATCCTCCATCTTCCCCGGCCAGGGGAAGCCAAGTGCCCCTGGCACATGACCCAGGGCAAGGCCAGTGGGACTCTTCAGTAAGCAGTTGCTGCTCCTTTGTGGAGGGTGCTCCTAACGGCCGCCAGGTGGCGCTGGGGCCCCAGAGATGGAAGCAGAGGCTGGGCTTGGGGATTTAGCTGCCGCCTGGAGTTGGGAGGCAGCTGGGGTGGGAAAGCGGTGGTGGGAGAGGCGGATTCTAGTTTCCCCTGCCAGGCTCACCCCACAGAGACGAGCCCCTGGGTCAAACCCATCACAGGCAGCACCTTCCCTGGGGGCAAGGGGTCAGCGCACTCAATCACGCTCCCGTGCGCTCCTGCCCCTCTCCTCGGGAACATGCTCACTCCGCAAAGCTGGTCGCCAGGACTTGAAGCCTGTTGGGGGGAAAGATCTCCTGGAGGCCAGGCTGCTGACAGGACGGAAGAGAGGGGCTGGGCTGAGGGCAGTGAACACGCAGAGCTATGAGATCAGAGCGTGCCTCGAAACACGTTCAGTGGCAAGGTTAAGTCCTCCATCCCCCGCCAGTCACCAGCTACAGTGCCAGGGGCCGTGGTCCTGTTCCTCCCCTCCCGCAGTTCTCCCGTCCTCCACCGCCTTGTCTGGATTCCTGACACAAACAGACACGCATAACAAGCGCTTTGCAGTTGACAAGACAAAATGGCCCCTCCTGCTGCCCATCCATGCACTTAGTGACTCTGGTTTTAGGTAGGTTTAATTAGTTCCTTTATTCCAGAGGAGAAAACTGCCATTTAGAGAAATAAGTGACTTGCCCAAGTTCACACAGCTAGTGAGTCGAAAAGGTGGAACTCATCTGGTTGCAAGGCTCCAGCTGTTCCCGTAATCCATCACTGGCGTCTCACCCAAGCCTACCCCATCCGTAAGACCCAGCTCCCACTCGGTGAGGTGAGACAGGGTATGTACACCCCCATGCTCCGAGCCTTCCCCTCTGCTGTTCCACTTTTTCTTTTCAATTTCTCACCTATCCCTCTATAGCGTCTGGGTTCAAGTCCTTGATCCCCAGCATCCCCCCCACCCCACTACACCTGCTGTGAGTATGCTCTGTACTGTGAGTCTATCTGGAGGGCGGGAGCGGGCACCACACAGTTCTGGAGCACCAGCTAAGCCATAGAAAGTATGGCAAATGCTTACCGTGCTCTACCTAATTGAATCCCCACAGCTACCCTCTGAGGTTGGTATCCTTATCTCCCCATTCTAGGCTCAGAGAATTAGGTGGATTTGCCAGAGACTCCAAAAGCACTGTTTCTCGAGCTACTGTGAGCACACAAACCTGGGTGCTTTTTTTTTTTTTTCTCCTTGAGACAAGGTCTTACTCAGTAGTCCAGGCTGATCCTGAACTCACTGTGGAGCTCAGGCTCACCTCAAACACATGACAATCCTCCTGCCTCAGGCTCTCGAGGGCTGGGATTACAGGTGTGTGCCACTGTGCTCAGCTATTGTGTGGTGCTGGAGATTGAACCCAGGACCTTGTATTTCCTAGGCAAGTGCTCTAACCAGTGAGCTATGGCCCCAGCCCCACCTAGGGACTTTTTAAAGTGTAGGTGATAATTTAACAGATGGGTGAGGGACCAAGCTGAGACTGTGTTTCTAACAGCCTGCTGACCCGTCTGTAGCGGGAGCAGGAAGGCATGAGAGGAAGTGGCCGAGGACAACGGCCTGGCCTGAGACAGCACTCTGGACACTCACAGGAGGAAAGCGCACCCTGAAGTAAGTCAAGTGCAAGATGCCTGGGTCCCTAGTAGAGTGGAAAGGACAAGTGAAGAGAGAAGAATTTGCAAAAATCATACAGCCTCCACCCTCGTGTTTCAGGCCAAGAGACGCTGGAACCAGCTCTTGCTGACAAGGCCAGTTTTGAGGCCACGCCCCTGTCAGAGGCCTCCCAAGGCCCAAGTGGTGTAGGAGACCTGGTTACGGGTTACAAGCCGCTCACTTGGGCTTCCCCTCCGCGCTCACTCCACCTCGGCGGAGCCCTGACTGCCAGGCAACGCTGTGGTCTCTGGAGCTCGTTTTTACCCATCTCCCCATGAACTCCTTGAAGCCAAGAGGCCTGCTTCCCTTTCAGGTTCCCTAGAGCCCACAGAGCTTTGCAGAAAGGGGGTGAAGGGTGGAAACCTCTGTTTTTCTCCTTTGAGTTTCCAAGAAACCACACGAGGTATTGTTGCTCCCTGTTTAGTGATGAAGTCACTGAAACTCAGAGATGGAAAGTGAGTTGGTTAATAACACACAGCAAGTAAATGATAACTGATACACAAACAGAACAGAATTGGAACCGGATATGAAAGCACAGCAGGTGCTTATAAATAGCTGGTGAGTGTGTGAATGGCTTGGAGGTGCCTTGCCCTGAGTAGGGCAGTATCGCCAGTGTGTGTTCACCTCCAACAGATGCACACGGGCACTCACTATACTAAGCCAGCCCTGAGCAGGACAGAGCAAATCTGTGGCTGGGGAGGGGGTAATTACCTGGCATATGTGCCCTTCAGCTGGCTAGGCAGTAGCAAGGAGTGGTGACCCAGGAAAGTGAGTGGAAATAGCTCAGGTCCAAGGGACACTCTGCAGGGAATGGACAGGCCAGAATGGCAGGATCAGGCCACCTGCACAGCCTGGGTCAGGCCCCACTGCTGGGTAGAGCACAGCGTTGCCCGGAGACAGCCCCTGGTTCAGGCAGCGGCAGTCGAGCCGCCAGCTCCTAAGTGGCAGAACTTCAGTGGCAGCACAGCCCAGAGCTTCTTCCATGGAGACGGCACGGCTGCTCAGCCACAAGGTCCCACTGGCCATCCACTGCTCCCTCCCACAGACTTGCCCAAAGGAGGGTATATGGACAGGAGTTGAGAGTTCAGGGCCCAACCCCAGAGAAGGAACAGTTGAGAACCAAGATGTGTCCTGTGCCCATCTCAGACCCGATCACTTCCTTTAGTCTGACACTCTCTCCTTTCTGCCTTGGCTCCTGTGCCTACCTTCCTAACCCTAAATGGCACCTCCAAAGTCCACTCTGGACTCAGGGTGGACAGCTTCTAGAATGGACTCCTTCAGAGCCTCTCCGTCACTTTCCTCTGACCACCTCTACCCTTTGGCCCCGGCCTGGACCCTGTTGGGTCTGTCCCTCAGGCTGTTTCCTGATCTCGGCCTGCCTCTCCAGTGCCTATCTTCCTGGCCTGTCCCTAGCACCTGATCAGTTGCCCCTCTGGACTCTGTTTTTCTTCCCTGACCTTCCACTGACCTGTCCACCTACGTATTCCTCCCCATTACCTGGATGCCCCATGGCTTGTCTGTCTCTCGCCCTCTCTACCACTGTCTGCCTGCTTTCCTCTCTGCCCATGCCTTAGTCCGGATGCCCAGTCTCTATCTTTTGTCTTCCTCCGGGGCCGCATGTGTTCCCCAACTCCCCCCATCCTCCATCCTCCGTATCCCATCTCTGGGTCTGAGACAGTGATCAGGAATCGGAAGAGTTCTGTCCGGAGCCTGGTCCCCTGAGTGATGGTTTCTCTCAGCGCTCTGAGCTCCATTTATCCACAGCTCCGGTTTCCCTGGCTGGCTCTCCCTGGCTGCTGGCTGGCTTTCCCCTGAGCCCTCCCCAAGCCCTCATCCTTCCTGCATTCACAGAGCTCACAGGGTTAATAGGCAATTAGCAGGGCCAGGGCTCAGAGCTGTGGGGGGAGATGGCCCTGGGCCCTCAGAAGATAAGCAGCAGCCAGGAGCAGCAAGACCAGGCTGGGCTAATCCCAGAGCTAATCTGCAGCCTGGGCTTTATCTCCACTGCCTTCTGAGCACCCTGCTTCTGCCAAGACCCTGGCACCTCCCTCACACCCACACTATTCCACAGTAGCCCTTTTCCTAGATTCCACTGATGGGGTCCGCTTCTATGCATCTCACTTAGATTCCCAGCAATGAACTCCCTTACGTCCTGCAGTGCCCTATGATCCAGAGCAGTTCTGTGGAAGGGGGAGCAGCTTCATCTGCCTAGGACTGAGCCTTACATCCCAGGGTTAGTCAGCTCCAACTCCAGGTTCAAAGTTTCCTCCTTCTCTGTTCTCCCCAGGGGCAAAGAAGAAAAATGGCCCAAGCTTGAAATGCCTAGGTATCTGCACTGCTCAGAACTTCGAGGTAACTCTGTCCAACCCCCCACTGTTCCGACTGAAAGAGAATCCTGAAATGGCAGGGTCTATATCCAAGGGCACACACAGAAGGGGACAAGCTGGGCTCAGTGGTGCAGGCATAAAATTCCAGATTTTTTTTTTTTTTTTTTTTTGAGACTGAGGCAGGCAGATTCTAAATTTGAGCGCTAGTGAGACCCTGTCTCAAAATCCAAACCAAAAACAGACTGGGAAATGTAGCTCAGTGTGAAAGCCCTGGGCTCCATCCCTAGTGCCACAAGCAAGCAAAAAAATAAATAAATAAATAAATAAATAAATAAATAAACAAGAAGGGGACAAATCCAGAACTACAACCCAGTCTCCCCACCCCTAGCAGTTCCAGCATTCACTACTAACTTTGGCTGTTCCTCTGGAAGTCAGCAGATGCTGGTCCCAGCTCCAGCTACACCACTGACTGTGATGTAGGTTAGTAAAGTGGTATCAACTTTTTTGGACCTCAGTTTTTTTCATCTGCCAGAACTGCCTACTTGACTTATTTTATAGAAAATATATAAGTCTCAAAAGAGATAAAGTAGACTAGATATGGCAGCATATACCTATAGTCCCCACTACTTAGGAGGCTGAGGCAGGAGGACTGCATGGGCCCAGGAATTCAAAGCCAAGCATGGACAATGTAGGGAAATTCCATCTCAAAAAAAAATAAAAATAAAAAGCATTTGTAAAGTGAAATCATACATGAGGCCTTGATATTAGTAGTAAAGTTGTTGTACACATGAATTGGAACCAACTAGGAGGGCAGAAACAGATACACAGAAGTTTTGTAACATGAAGAAAGGGCGCAGATTTTGAAGTCCGACAGTGTTCAAAATCTGTCTCAGCAGTGTTCAGATCGTGCCTCTTCCGTCAACCTTGGATAGACAAATAATGTTGGGTACCTAATGTAACCTCTCTGAGACCCGGCCTGCAGATCTATAAAAGGGGAATGGTAATTCTTTCTCCTCAGGTCAGGAGTGAAGGAGAAGTTGGGAGTCTCGTGTGACAGGTACTCAGGCAATGTAGCCTGTCTGAGGAAGGGACCTTCCCACCAAGATGGCGCAGCTGCTTTGATTTTGCAGCCTCCCTGGGCCTGTCCTCACAGAGCAGCATGCCCCTTGGTAAAGGCTCTGCCTGCAACTTGGAACTGCTCAGGGGATGGAGCTGTGTCTTAGGGGAAGCCCTAAGCTCTGAGATCTAGCTCTCTTACCACATGGAAAGCCCAACCTCGCTTACCTCAGGGCCTTGCCCTTGCTTTAAGTCCGTGGGATTTGGAGGCAATCTTTTAACCTCTCTGATCTTCCATTTTTATCTGTAAAATAAGAATTAAAATAGGCGCCCTTTGAAAGCATTAATGAGGGAAGAGATGATTCCTCAGTGCCAGGCACAGTCCTGAAGACTTTCTCTAACTCTTTCATGGAAACAAAAATGATTCCTATCATTTTACAGACAAGACAATGGCGGCACACAGAGAGTAGCAACCTGCCTGGGGACATGACATGGCACCGCAAGTCAAGCTGGCCCAGAGGCTGTATTCATAGCCACTGTGTGACACACAGGTAGCAAACAGTAGGGGCTCAAGAAAGGTGAATGTTCAAGCACCACGAAATTTTCGCGTGATGAGTCGACTGAGGCTGTACAGTACACCAAACTGGTTTGGTGCTGGGACGCACCTGAGAACGAGTATTCCCTGCCCTCGAGGAGGTCTCTGTCTGACTACGGAGGCATTCATTCGAATACTCAGAGTGTTTACTGGGCACCTACACTGTGTGCCAGACATATTGTTGAGTGCCAAGTCGACAAGTGGGCCAAAACACACGAATCCAACAATCACACGAGTAGATGGATGTTACTAGCTGTGATCTGCGCCAAGACGGGGAGCCGCAGCCACGGCCACTGAGGGTGGAGCGCGAGCCCTCGTGGAGGGCTCGGTCCCAGGCACGGCTCAGGCAGCCGCCACGGTGGGTCGTGTTTCCACCTAGACAAACCCCGGAAAACAGTCAAACCTGTTTCCCGGGCAGCCATGGCTTAGGCATGGCTTAGGCCGCGAACCCTACACAGTCGATCTTGAAGGCGAGAATATTTTTAATTGGGAACTAAGTCCTTCCCTGACATCCCCGCCCCTCGAGCCAAGTTCTCGTTAAGAGTTGTGCTTACGCCGCCCGCCCACGCCCACAGCCCCGCAGGCGGGAGTTCCCGACTCCGACGACGCCAAAACCAGGGAGCGGCGGATGGCGGCCGGTTGGGCGAGCGCCCCGGGAGCCCGGCCCCCACCCCCCGGCCCCCGCGCCGCCCAGGCCGGCCTCCCGCCCCGGGGCCGCGCCGCGCCGCGCCGCGCCGCCGTGGGCCGGGCACCCGTCACGCGCCGCGCCCTCCCTGCGTCCCCGCGGCGCCTCTGCCCTCCTCCCGGGCTTGCCTCATTTGCATTCCCGCGGCTGCCGGCTCCTCGGCAAAGTGACCTCGGCGCACGCGGCGGCGCGGAGGCTTCCGCCGCGGAGGGGACTCCCCCCTGCCGCGCGGGAGTGGACGGAGGGGCGGGGCGCGACCGCCGAGAGGGGCGCCCGGGGTACTGAGGCGCTCGCGTGGGACTTGAACCCACGACCTCAGATCGTGGAGTGAGACGTGGAGATCAGCCCGAGGCCCGCGAAGCTGCGCCACAGAAACTAAGCCTCCGCTTGGACTCCGGGGCGCCCAAGCACCGCGTGTCCTCCTCCCGGCCCTCCCACTGGAGAGGGGCCAGCCCTGCGATGCATCGTCGGGGGTCCCCAGCCCTCCTGGGGACTTGCCCGGTCCCGTCCCGCTCCCCCGACCCAGCGAGCTGCCTCCCCTCCCCCGCTGGTATTTACACCTTTCACACATTTGTAAGCTATTATCCTGTCCACGCTTAGTCACCGCTGAGCCAAGCGCCACGGATTTAGCTCCTTTAATCTTTCCTCCTAAATCAATCCTCCATTTCCCCTTAATCATCCCGTGGCTCCTCTCTGAACTCTCGCTGCTGCCTCGGCTGCCGCAGCCTATGCCCATCTCTCTGGAACTGCTCCCCCGCCAACCCAAAACGGTGTCCCAAGGACGCGGGGAACGGTGGGGGTGGGGGGTTCCAGCGCTGCCAGCCCCCAGCCTGGGAGCCCAGGGAGTAAGCGCCGATATCCCCACCTCGGCCCTGGAAAACAGCATCGGAACCCTTCGGTCCCCACCCTCAGGGTCTCGGCCTCCCCGGCCTCTGCTCCCCACCCCTCACCCAATGGGATGAAGACCCTGAGCCTCCGCCATCAACGCTCCCCCGCCCCCACCAAAGGCCCAAAGAAACCCCACTCCGCTCAGGCCTCCCGCCCACCAAGCTGGCAGTCCCCACCCCCCTGCCCAGCTGCTGGAAGGAGGCGGTGGCCGAAGGGCCTAGAAGGACATGGAGTACTGATTGCTCCCCAGCCCGAGGCTCCCTCCCCTCCCCTGTTCCAGGTGGCTGTCCGTCCCTCCTGGTCACCCTCAGTTCTACCCCAGTCCCCGGCAGGACCCCTGACTCAAGGGCCTCAGGGGCCTGGCCTTGAGGATTTCTTGCTGGCTGGGACCCCCCCACTTCTGCCTCCCGCGGGACCCGGCCTGAGGAGGCAGCCCTACCTCCAGCCACCAGAGGGAGCAGATACCCCGGGGAGCAGGAGGGCAAGGGACAGGGCTCTCAGGAGCACCGTGGCGAGGAAGAGGGCGGACATTCCTGGAGGAGGCCGTGGGGGCCGTGTCTTCAAACGCTAATCAGCATCTTCCGGCAGTGCCAGGCGAAGCTGAGCCGATAATGAGCCCAGCTCGGGGCTGATTCCTGATTAATGAAGAGGCCACCGAGCTGCTGAGTGGGCTCGGGTGGGGCATGTCCCTCGTGACCCTCCTCACTGCCCTTGCAGACCAGCTCAGTGTGACCGTAAACGTCCCTACCCTTCACTGCAGGCCGCATGGCCTAAATCCCGTTCCTCCGCTTCATTGACCAAACAGCGAGGTGGAGAGCGCCCCCTCCAGGAGAGCCTGAGGCGAAGCAGCCAGTGTCCTCAGGGTGAGAAGTACACAGGACCCGTAAATGCGCCAAGGTCTGCAGTCTGTGATTTGTAGGCAGGCCTCGGGATTTTTTTAAATCAGAAAGAGTCTTAGAGAAATAACCAAGATTTTAGAGCTTTTTGACAAATGGGAGACCTACCAACGTTGGACACCCTAAGAAGAGACCACAGCTAGCTGGAGCTGAGGGGCAGCTGCCCTCCTCAAGGCTAAGTGATCTCTAGTTCTCCTCAGACCCCACCTTTCCCCCTTGTGCACCCTCTGAGCTGACCCATCTGGCTTTTGAGTCAAGACCAACCTTGAACTAAATATTGAACAAAATGTATTCAAGTTTCATGCCTTAGGAGAATCTGGGAACATGGGAGACAGAAAGCTGGTCAGGGGATGAGGGGTGGGTGAAAGCTTAGTTCATCTAGTAGATAACAGACTTGGACCAGTCTCAGCAGGAATCCTCTCCCTTCCAGAGCCAAGAGGGCAAAAAGCAGCCCTGAGACCCTCAGACTCCAGGGCAAAATAGGGAGTTGGGGCAGAGCATGGAATATCTCTTCCCACAGCCAATGGCTGGTGGTGGGCGGGCAGTAGCAATATGAGCTTGACCACATCAGGGACAAGGAAGAACTAAGGAGGAGGCTGGGATGGACAGAGGGGATTGTGAAGGGGTTGGGGTGGCCAGGGAATGAAGGGGGCTTGCCTGAGTTCCCCTCACCTAGGAGCTGTCCTGGGTGATGGCTGGGTAGGGCTGGGAGAAGAGGGAGGAGGGCAGTAAGGGGGCCTGCCCAGCTGGAAGAGGCCTTGTCTAATTGTGCCTGATTAGTAGAGAGGAAGAGAACAGGGGGAGTGATTAATAGTCACGGCAGTCACCAGAGTGTGGGGAAGGAGGGTCGGAGGGGGAGGGAAGCCTGGGAGCCAAGAAGAACTAGAAACAGTAAGACAGGGCCTGACCTCCTGTTCCTCCAGGGGCTGTCTAGACCCCAGGGTACCCCACAGAGAGAGGCTGGGTCTTATGCACCCCTCCCTTAGGTATTCTTACCCTCCCCCAAGCCTCAATATTTTAGACAGTGAAATGGAGGAGAAAAGACCAACATTGTGTCTATACCTGGGAAGAAAAGTGCCTTTGCTGGCATGATATTTCTAGACACCTCTGTGCCCCGAACCCCAACACAGGCCCCATCCTCAGCTCAACAGGGACTGCAGCCTAACTTCAGTCATAGGCCACAGCCACCCTGTACTAAGTCCCTGATCCCAGCTGTATTTCCAGCCCGGCCAGTAGCCCAGCAGTCTCAATTGCTTTCCCAGGATCAAGTGCTATGTTGTTGAAGACAGCAGCCCTGGCCACATGTGCCTAATCGCATTGCAAATGCTAACAGCCGCGCGCGTGGCTAGCGACTACCATGTTGGATGTTGCAAGCACAAGACATTTCTGTCATCACAGAATGCTCTGTTGGCTAGCACTGATCTGGAGAGTGTGTGCACACTCCTGCATACGCACACATGAATGCGCACTGGAAGGGCTGACTAGAGCAACAAGAGTGCATCAGCATGAGGGGGTTGTGGGACTGAGGGTCACAAGGAGGGAAGAAGGGATAGGGAGTATCCCAGATGCCAGAGAGGGTTCAGAAACTGGTAGGCAATACTGAGAAGAGCCAGGTTAAAAATAGCCAGAAGGTGAGATGGCACCATTTATAACAGCTGACACTTTCAGAGTGTGTACTAGGGGCTGGATGAATGGCACAGTGGTTAAAGCATTGGGGACAAGTGCCTGAGTTCGATTCCCCAGCACCACATAAAGCTGGGGATAGTGGCGCACACCTGTAATCCCAGTACTTGGGAGGCTGAGGCAGGTGGATTGTTCTGATCTCAAGGCTAGCCTGAGCTACACCAATGAGTTCAGGACTAGCCTGGGCTATAGTGTGAGATCCTGCCTCAAAAAAAGAAAAAAAAGAAAAAAAAGAAAAGAAAAAAATCAGAGTGTATACTCTGTGCATGCCAGGCACTGTGCGAAGCTCTTTGTAGGCATCTATTTAACCCTCCCAACAACCTCAAATGTTTAAGTTCTAATATCCCACTTAATGAATGCAGAATGCGTTGTTGCTCACAGAAGCATTTTGGTTTCCCCAAGCCACACAACTGAAAGGGTGGAGCAAGGTTCAAATCCACAGGACCAGATGGCTCCAGAACGCACACACTTGACCTCTCCACTGTATATCCCAAGTTGAGAGTTGATCTTGAATTTCAGAGCCACCTTTTCATCATATAGCTAAAGAAATGAAAGCTAGAGAGAAAGTGATTTCTGCCTTCTAGTAAGCGGGCAGGCTGCGAGCAAATTGCAGCAGGGAACATGGAGCTGGGACCTCGAGCTGGGTTTTGAGGGAGCAAAGTGGAAGGAGAGCCAGCCAGCTGCAAGGTGGCAGGGATGGCAGAAGTAGGAGGTTTAGGTGGAAGTAGATTGGTGTGAGATTAAGCATGGAGGGGATGGAGAAGAACTGGAGGGCTCGTTGGAGGGCAGCAGAACGGAGGGGAGGGAGCACCACTGCCCCCCTCTCCTCTCTTTCTCTTCTCTTCCTTCCCCACTCCCAGATCGTGGCCAGCCTGCCTTATCCCTTAAGCTTAAGCCTCGCCAGCCTCTTTCAGCCCAGAGTGGCCTCTCTCTCTGAACTCCGGCTCTTACCATCCATGCACCTCATATGGCAATTAATCCTGGCACCTTATGACACTGCTTGCATGGCTGATTAACTCTTGCATGGTTACTTAAGCTTTTGAGCATCCCTGTCCCTGCTCTACCACCAGAGCATAGGCTTCTTGAGGACAGGGACTGGGGACTAGGGCTTCCCTTCTTTGCTGTCCTCTACAGCTCCTAGCTGGGAGCCCAGTACATAGTAGGTACACAAAACTACTTTTTTACTGACTGACTGGAAGTAAATAAAGGGAAATCTGTGAGCAAAAGGGTGAGAGTGATTGCAGTGGTAACAGAAGCAGGAGCGGCAGCTTAGGGGACTGGGGGAGGGCACATTACCCAGAGTAAAAATAGGCTGGAAAATGTGACATTTATTAACTTGGATTCTGGAGGAAAGGTCACAGCAGAGTGGGGAGTGGGAAGGAGGAAACAGGGAAAGCAACAGAAAAAACAGAAAACATGCAAGGTCCCTTCCTGAAGCCTGTGGCCGCCTGGCCATCATCACCCAGCCTGTCAGGGCCGCCACCAAGTGGCCCATGTACTCATCTCCCTACCTAAAACCCCAAATCCCCACCACGAACCCCATGTCCTCGCCACGGAGCTGATGGCGGACCTCTTGCTCCCGTTAATGACCTTGTGTCTTCATGTCCCTTCTTTAGTCTTGCGTGGGTAACACCCATCTTCCCCGCTGCCATGGATCATGGGCCCCATCCCAACTCCCAAATCCTGCGTTTGCAGCAGACTCAGTCTGTGGACGCCAGTGCAGGGAGCTATACTCAGCAGCTAGGGGGTGAAGTGTGGGAGGATACGAGCCCAGGCTGGGCTGGGCACAGGGAAGCAGGAACCTCAAAGGGGCATTCTGTCCTTTAATGCATGTTTTGTCCCTCCTCCTCTCAGGTTCCTGCCACAGCCCCAGAGCTGAGACCCACAAACTCCCACACTCCCCTCTCCAGTCCCAGAATACCAAAAGGCCTGTGGGAAATCCTCCCTTACTCCTCCCAGCCCTCCCAGGATTCCCAGGGACTCCTTGTCCCTGTATCTTCCAGGCGTCTCCTCCCTTCCTGGAAACTCAGCAGGAATCCTCAGTTCCCCACCCCCCACTTCCTCAGCACTTGCTCCCCAAACTCTTACCCTCCCTCCTTCCCTCCTGATGTATATGTCATTACTCTTCCCTTTCCGGCCCACCCCAGCCAGGGCCTGAGACACAAACTCCCACTCAGGGACACAAAGCCTCCATTGATTTCTGCCCCAACAGCACCTGCTGAGACTGGGCTTCCCCCTGGCAGAGGGGTGAGGCTATAAGAGAGAAGCCCCGTGGACCCTAAAGGCCACACTCACACTCTACACCCCAGCTCCTCCTTGAGGTCTCTCCCAGCCCTGGCTTTGGTCAGCAGTGATTTTTTCCTAGAAGACAGGGTGTTTAACCACACAGCAGGCCCTGACTACTCTTAACACAACACTCTCCCTCCTATCCCTCTGTTTCTACCTAACTCCTTCAATCCTGTGAGAGGAGCCCTAAACCCTACAGGCATGGTCGGGGCCATGAGCCTAGTTGGAACATGTTTTCCTGGTGTCACTAAGGCAGCTGCTGAGCGAGACCCTGGGGGGGAGGGATGGGGCCACGGAGAGGGAAAGCCCCCAATTGCTTCAGGAAGCCGAGCCCGAATGGACACGATACATTTGCACATGCAGCCAGCAATGACAACAGGGAAGAAAACACGGACGCACTTACACAATGCTGGACACCAGACATTTATACACACAGCCAGCAATGGCAGCCAGGAAGAAAATGTGCACACACAATGCTGGGAGTCACCTGTGACCTGGGGACAGGTGTCTCAGCACTGTGAATAATAGCCGGTGACAGTGGATGAGCGGAGCCCTGATAGACAGACAGACAGCGTGAGAGACACGCCCCCACACTCACACACCTGGCTGTGGCGTGCATGGGGGAACCAAAGCTGGCATTCCGCACAGAGGTGAACGATGGTGCCGGCAGTCCCCGCGTGGAGATCGGGGAGCAGCAGTTGGCATAGGTGGGGGCGAGCCATAGGTGGGATGGCGCTCACAGCGTGACCCCATCTGTGGCAGCTAAGAGCTGGGTGGGATATAGGCATGGAGATGAGTAGTTCTCCGGGCATGTGGGAGTGCAGGTGTGCACGTGAGTGTAGTGACAGGGACATTGTGTGTGTGAGAGGGAGTGTGCGGGAAGCTGTGTCCCTGAGCAGGAGTGTGTGCCAGCACCAAGGGTGAGTTATGCCCATAGAGTGAATGAGCGATTCCCAGCGTGAGAGCCAGAGCCAGGCAAGGAAGCAGCAGGAACAGGGGGCAGAGGGGGGCCCTGGCAAGCAGGAGAGGCTGGAGGGGCGCATGAAAGAGGGATGTGTGAGGGCGGCTGCGAGGGGGTGTGAGAGACAGAGATGAGAGACACTGGCACCCAGTGTACACGAAGACGGCCTCCAGCCGGCACGCTGCTGGGCCAGCTCCCCAGAAGGCATCCCTGGGTCCTGTCCTAGCTGGAGCCCCCAAATGCTCCTCCGTGTCACCTTCATTTGGTAGGAAGAAGAATCCAGAGGCCCCCAGAAGCAAAAGTGGACAAGAGCAAAGCGGGGCTTGGCTGGTCCGGCCTTGGGATGGCGCATTCTTCCATGCCAACTGGCCAGCTCCAGGACCTCTGGGCCCACACCCTGGACCCCCCTCCCCCGGCTCCAACCCTGGGCACCGCAGTGGACACAGGACCAAGAGGAAGAGCAGCAACAAGGGGGTAAGCCCCTCAGAGCGTCCGCTGCCCCAGGGCCGGGAGCCAGAGGGAAGCACCGGCCAGGGGAGACACGAGGCCTGCCTCTGGCGGCAGAAGGAAGGGAAGCCCTGTGGAAGCTGCCCGCACATGCCAACCTCCCCCCATGCCAGGCTGTGGCCACCCCACCCCGGGCCAGGTGGCCCAGCTGGCAGAACTCACCACAGAGAAGTTGCTAGCGGAGCAGTGGTGCCCACTGAAGTTGCAGCTCTTGAGCATGTCAGCAAGCTGGTGGCCAGTGCGGTTGAGGATGTCTACCATGTCGGGCTCTGGGTAGCGCAGGCCAGCTGCACGGTGCCCATCCCGGTCTTTGGGGGGCAGCCCTGTCAGGTTGGCCAGGTGGAAGATATCAGCATCACTGAGGGCCGAATGCCGGAAGCGGTTGATGTTGCAGAGGGTGACAGCCGGGAAGCCCGCCACTGGGGCCGGGGCAGCAGGGTCCATGGCTACCAGGTGAGGCCGGGTCAGGTAGCCCCGGGCCAAGCCAACTGCCTGATACAAAAAGGCAGCCAGCGAGGTGAGTAGGGCCAGTGCCCACAGGGCTCTGCGCAGTCCACGGGCACCTGGACCACAGGCCCGGCCCAGCCCGTGCAGAGTGCTGGTGCTGGCAAACGTGGCCAGGTCCCGGGGGGCGGCTGCCCCCTGAGCGGCCCCCAGGAGGCTCTGCTGGTCCCCTGCCTCCTTCTCCTTGGGTTTCGCATCCTCCTCAGCAAATTTGATTTTGCACACAATCTCGATCGGCATCTGTCCCTGGCTGCTGGGACTGGCCAGAGCTTCCCTGCCCCTGTCCCTGCCTGGCCAGCAGCCCCGGTGCCCTCCGGAGTGGCGTTGGTGGCAGCGGCGGCTCTCGGAAACTCGGGGCAAGCGGGCGGAGGACGGGGACAGGGTGGGGGCTGAGGCGGGGGCGTCCCTCCCACTCCCAGCAGCTCCGCAGCCCAGCGCCGCGGCTGCCGCCGCTTGTCTCCCTCCTCGATCGTCTCCTTGTGGCTTCCCTTATCAGCACCAGCACAGCTGTCAGCCCCTGCGTGTGTCCCTGCGAGCAGCGAGTGAGCGAGGAGCGAGCGCCGCTCCGCCACGCCGCGCAGCCCCAGCCGCTCCGCTCAGCATGTGCTCCGAGCCCACCCCGCGCTTAATAATTCAGGACATGTCAACAGCGTTTCACCGGCAGCACGGGCGGCAGGAGCCAGGCCGGGGAAGGGGAAAGCCCCCGGCCCAGGACCGGAACTCCCAGTCTGGGGCTGCCCCCCAACTCCCGTTACACCCGAGCCACTCACGGGGTCCCCGCGATGGCCCACTCCCAGGCCACCCAGGGAAGAGGGCTGCTCCCGGAGCCCTCCGCCCACTCCTTGTTACTTTTCTGGAGCACACGAGGGGTCAGCTAACAGGGCTCCACCGCCTGGCCTCCCTGACTCCTGGCTGCAGTCACAACCTGATCCTACTACCCACTCGCAGCGGCTTCCAGAAACTCCTTGAGAGAGCCACTTGTTTGAATGAAGAAGGGAGGAGAGGGCAGGCAGGACAGGACTGGGGCACAACCGTCATGCCACCAAGATCCTCAGCTTCCCTAGAGCTTTGCCGCCAGCTCCCACACCCGCCACACCCCTGCCGCCTCCCACAGGAGGCTGGCTCCCTCTCCCTCACTTTGCCCCCAGCCCCAGTCTTAGTCACGGCTGTTCCTGGACAGAGGGCACACTGGCTGACGTGCACATTTGTGGTCACTTTGCTTCCCTTGTCACTACCAGACTGAGTGAGGATCAGGGCGCTGGGGAGCAGCGTCCAGAGCAGAGGGGAGCCCGCAGGAGCAGGCAGGAGGGTGGGACGGGAGGAAGGCTCAGACGGCCCTGGAGGGGGAGCAGGAAGCACTGGGCTTTGCGGGAGGAAACAGCGTCCTAGGAAAATCAAGCCCAGGCGCCCTGTCACTTGGCACGGCGGTGGTGGGGGGAGAGGGGGCCTGTTTGTTGTCTTCTTGTGGCTGGGGGGAGCAGGGTTGTCCTCAGAGCCAAGAGTGGGAACCTGAACCTGTTGGCTGGCCGGCAGGAGACTCACCAGTACCGGGGGAGGGGTGGCAAGGAACCACCTGTGCTCTGGGGTGGGGGATGGTGAGCCCTCTTGGGGGAGGAAGCACTTGTCCCCCAGAGAAATGGGGGGGCTGATTAATCCGGGTGCTAATGAGCAGCAGGGAGAGGAAGCTCAGAGGGGCGGGGGAGGCGGCGCCATCGATCCGAGCTGTGGAACCAGCAGCTGAAAAAAAAAGTGAGAAGGGAATCGATCTGAGGGAAACGGCAGCTGCTGGGGATTAGAGCCCCAGGTCCACCCGCTGCCCAGTGTCCACCCCGCCTCTGCGTCAGCCCGGCCCCGCAGCCTCTGTCTGCCTGGTCCCAAGGGAGGGGCCCAGGATGGCTCTCTTGGGACAGGGAGCTGTTCTGCCCACCCTGCAGGCCAACTCGGGCCTCATCAGGGTCACCCCAGAGTGGAGCTTGCCCACACACTCAGCCCGGGTTGTGCAAGGCCGAGGTTGCCCTAAGCCTTTCAGTGAAGTGACTTACTGAGGCCCCGAGGCTGGGCTTGCCCGCAAGCCTCTGATGAGTCTAAGGAATGGGTCTGGTTCCCCCAAACTGAGAAGATAGCTCCCTAGGGTGAGGTGCTGCCTCTAGCTGGGAAGTAGCACCGCAGAGGGCAAGTAGAGCTGGCACTGGACGCAGGTGCTGAGCAAGTGCTCAGGTGTCCAAGTGGCCACAGCCCCCTCTTGCTGTCCTCTTCCCTGCAGCCCCCTCTGGTGCTGCCCTCCATGGTGGACTTCCAGGCCTTTCCAGGGCTGCCCCCACACCTCGCTATCTCTCCCCATTCTTCCTTCTCTTTTCCCCTTTCTTCCAGTATTGATTTTTCTTTACTGGGCTTTTTCTTAAAAGGTGATTTAATTGCTTTTTTAAGGTTACTTCAGTCTGGGGCTCTGCCAAGAAGGTGAGAGCTGCCCACTGAGCTCTCCCCAGAATGCACGCTGCCCAGGCACCTGTGTCTCTGAGTTCCCCTGCTGTCCCTAATACATCAGGGTCACTCTCCCCCTATACACACTGGCCTCCTGAGTCACATCCGCTTTCCTCCTGAGACATGGAAGGAAGCCTTCAACATCCAAACTGATTGGAGTTGGGTGGTAACTGGGCCTGGGTGTGTGTGTGTGGGGGGGGGGTGCTGTGAGGGGGCAGCGGTTACATCTGCACCCCCATTACCCAAAAGCCAGCTACTTCCCAATTGTCCCCCAGTGCCCACCATCCGTCTTGCAGACCTTCAGGATTCTGGTTATACTCAGTGGGGATTAGCCCCCTCCATCCTTCCAGCCCATCTCTTGGCTTTCACCACCCACTCCTGCCAGCCCTGGACCCCTTCCTGTCCCTCTACACCCCCTTTGCCTCTGGCCCCATCCCCTCTCCCCGCCTCTCCCGCTTCCCTGCCTGCCTCCCTCTCTGCCCGGCTGCAGTTGGGTGATAATCTCCCTCATTTAGCCTCCCGGCTGCTTCCCCGGCTCATTGCCCAGCTGGTCCCTGGGGCCTGGCCCAGCTTCTTCCCCACCCCCACCCCAGCCCTGAGCCCAAGCTCCCCATCCCCTCCCTGCCTCCCCCACCCACTCCCAGGGGACCAGCTGCCCCTTACAGGGAGGCATCAGGGCCAGGTGCAGCTGGCCTGGACTTGAGCTGAGTGTGAGCAACAAAAACAGGCTGTCTGGGACACTGGGGCTGGAAGTGCAGGGATGGGGGCGCGAGGGGGGGTGTCACTGCAGGGCAGCGTGGGATGCCTCAGCCAGATTCTTCTGCCCTCCACTTGTCCCCATTCCCCAGATTTGTTCCCGGCCCAGTTCTCCCTCCCAGCCCCTCCCTCGGGAGATGATCTAGGCTTCCTGGGAGCCGGAAAGGCAGGTGAGGGCCTGGGAGGCAGAGAGTAGACGAAGCGGGCTGGGAATGGGGGCAGAAGGGTGAGAGGAACCAGAGGCCAGCGTGGTTTTGCCTCAGGGCACTTGGGAGGAGAGATAGAGGTTTTATGTGGACAGCGTGCCCCCAAGGGAGATGCAGAGCTTCCAGGATTCACCTGAGGGGGTTCAAAGGGAGCCTCTTCTCAGGGGGTAGGACCCCAAAGCTAAGCTGGCCTGCCCTGTTCTACCGTGCGGGCCCAGATGCACCGTTTGCCTGGCCCCAGTCATAACTACATGAGCTGCCCCTCAGACTCCTGGATGGCGTTCCCTAGAGAGAATCCCTGGCCCCCACGGGCTCCCAGGGGACACCCCCCTGCCACCCTCCCCACCCCGAAAACCTTGCCCTGGTGCGGGCCAGGGGATGAGCCAGTGTGGGTCAGATGTGGGCGGGAAGGGACAAGGATGGGGAGGCCGGCGCGGGCCGGTCCTGGCTGGTGAGCGAGCAGCAGTGACAAACGGGCTGTGCGGGGGCCGAGGGGCGGGGGGCGGACGGCGGCTGATTTATCTGGGTTATTTATGCCACGGACGAGGCAGGAGAAGCGGTTAATGAGAGTCCCGGCGAAGGGGGTGGGGCGGCCTGGACGTGATCTGAGGCCACGGTAGAGAGTTAGCGTCCCACCGCCAGGCCCTGCCCCCGCTGTCGCCAGGACTTACTGCACCTGCACCCCACCTCCTTGGGCCAGCCCAGCGCAGCACACTCTGCTAAGTTGGGTACCATCCCCTTCCTCCCAGTTCAGGGCCGCGGGCTACCACGACTGAAGCGCGCTTGGCCCAGGGCGGCGTGCGGGGAGCGCCTGGAGAAACTGAGGAGGGCAGAAAGAAGGGCAAATCCTGGCTGGCCAGAAGCGGACCAAGTCCGCGGGGCCGGTGGGGAGGGCCACAGTGGCCTAGCTGGGGCTGGGAGCGTGCAAGGACCCTAGGGCCCAGATCTGGGGTCGGCGGGGAGCCCTGGTGGAGGGCTGAGTGGCCAAAAGGCTGGACGGGAGGGGGCGCTGGTCAGAGAGCGGTGCGAGCCGGGAAGGAGGGGAGCGGATCCGGGGAAGGAGGGGGAGAGGGCTTTGCAGCAGTGAAAGCTGCTGGGAGCAGATAAGGCAGCGCGGCAGCAGCAGGGATTAAAGCTCTGAGGGGCCTGGGGGTGGCGCGGATGGTGGGGGCAGGGAGGGGAGGGCCGAGGGCAGGACACCAGGGCCAAGGAGAGGAGGGCGAAAGGAAGGCGCCACGAGGGCAGGATTGAATCAGGCGCCATGAGGTGGCCACCAACCGAGAAAGGAGGCACCCTGGGTCATCGTCTGGGGAGGAAGAGTTTTCTGCCACTGATGAAGCCCCTGCTCCCCGCACGTGTCAGGGGCAGTGGAGCTAAGCAGAGGGACGCGCTGCTCCGAGCAGGGCACTGGAAGATGACTGGGCGCGGGAGGGCCGCGGTGCCGATGGCCGGGGACTGAGGGCGCACAGCACCTCCTAGAGGGGGCCGAGAGTGCGCAGGAGGCTCCACGGGCTGTGGCCGAAGGTGCCTGGCCCCCCGCTGCGGCCTCAGACGCCGTCACAGCCAGGCTGTGGCAAGCGCCAGTCTCAAGGGGACTGACTCCCTTATGGGAAAGGGGTGCGGGCTTGGAAAGAGGGCGCGGTGGCCCTGGACGCCTCTTACCACACCTGCTCGCCTAGCCTCGCAGAAGGGGGGTCTCTGGTGTAGGGGAGACCCTGGTTCCCTCCAGACCAGAGCCCAGGACAGATCAGATAGAGGTGGCTTTGGTGGTGGAAAGGAGTGTCGGCAGGGAAAAAAGAGGAAGAGGAGGGGCTGGGGGAGGGGAGCGGGGGTGGCAGGCGGGGCCGGGTAATTGCGTGTTTGCCAGTTCTCCGTCTCTCCGCACACGAGGGAGCGTGTGTTGGTGGGTGTAGCTTCGCCTTGAGGAGTGTATGTTGGCAGAGGTGTCAGTGTGTCTGTCTCAGGGGTCTAGGCTCCTGGCCCCCCACCCCTCTGTGTTTTGGGGAGCGTGGCTCTGGGCACACCCAGCTGTGCCTCGTGCTGATGCGGCAGATGTGGCGGGCCCCAGCTGTGCCTGCTTCCCGGAGAGGGGGAGGGGGCTGCAATCTGCTCCCCCGGTAATGGCTGTTAAGTGCCAGAGGGAGGGGGTGAAGATGGAGGTGGGAATGGGGCTCTGGGCAACCGCGCTAAAGGGACAGGAGGGAGATGAGGGTCCTCCCCTGCCCCCCCAACCAGCGCCTCCTCAACAGTCTGTGTTCTTGGCTCGGCCTTCTCCCCCTCCGCTGCCTTCTGAAGCCCATCCAGATTTCTCTCCACTCAGTCCCTGTCCCCAGCTCTCCTCCCATCGCCCCATCCAGCGTGGTGCCAGGGACCCACCCCTCTTCCCAGTCCTCAGCTAGCTCCCCCTCGCTGATTTTACAGAATAATCTTTTTATGGAAACCAAAAAAAAGCGCTAATGGTAGGAGCGCACCCCTCCCCCGCATCCCTCCCCCCCATTCATTCCCCACTTCCCACCCCAGTTCCCTCGTTTCTCCCTTCTCAAATCCTCCCCAGGGCCTGCACCTTGCACCCCTACGGGGCCAGTGAAGGTTGGGTGCAGGGTCGCAGAGGTGAACAAGGGAGTCCCTGCAGAGGCAAGGTGCTCCTACATCTCAGTGCCTGAGCTGCTGAGTTGGATGGGGATTTAGGCCCAGCTACCACTGGAGTGAGCGCATTACAACCTCTTCCCTTAGGATCCCCTTGATAAAAGTGACTCTTTGGCCTGCAGAGTGTGTGTGTGTGTGTGGGGGGGGGGGTGTTACAAAGACTTCAGTGTCACCCACTGGCCCCCACTTCAAACACTGACCTTTTCCCCTTCCACTGCCTCTCCCCACCACGTCCCCACCCCCACTGGGTCTAGGAGGGGGGTCCCGGGGGCCAGGGCCTGACACAGACTTATTGGATTTCACGGTGTTTTGCTGAGAAAATAATTAAATTATCATATTTATGATGGAGCTGCCATGGCCTCTGCCAACCACTTGGAACAGAAGGGTCAGGATTAGGGGGGGAGGAGAGAGAAGGGACCCAGAGCCTGGCCCTGTGGCCCAGCCCTCTCCAGCCTCAGGGAAGTGACCTCAGGCCCAAAGTGGGTTTCTGCACCTCCCTCCTGGTAAAGAGATGATAGGTCTGGGCTGGATGTGGGGACCAAAGGAAACGCAAAAGGGGCTGAGTAGAGGCAGGTTACAGGTCAGGCCCACTTAGACCCTGGGACATTTCCCAGGGCTCTCACACAGTCCACAGGGGCAGAAGGGGCTGGGGAGGTCAATTCCAGACCATTCCCCTTGTCAGCCTCCGACCAGCTCCAGTGCACCTTCCTAAATGCCCACCTCTGAAACTATGAGATCCTGGGCTCTGTCCCAGCTCCTGGTGCTGACAACAAGACCCGCACCCTGCTGCCTGTGCCCCAGTCTGCTGCCAGGACCCCTCCTCCCTCCCACCCACACCCTGCCCCCCCCCCATTCTCTTCGGGTAATTAGATTCCTCTCAATTAGCAGATTACGATCATTACCAGCTCATCTGGCAACTAAGCTCTGCACCCACAGCTGGGGAAAGAGGGGCACCAAGAGGGGCACATGGGGGTCATGGGCAAACATGAGAGATGGTGGGGAGAGGAGGGCTGAGCTCTGCCAAAGGGCAATGCCAGGCTGATGGTCCCTCCCAAAACAAGGCACTTCCAGAGAGATCGAGCAAGGGCTCAGGTCTGTCCTGCCTGCTGGGGGAACGGAACATACAGACAAGAGGCCCCAGATGGGGTGCAACCCCCACCTCCTCAAAAGCTTGGCTGGGAGCAGATGGAGCTGGCAAAGTGGAAAACAGGCCAGAGTAAGGGCTCAGTAGGAGCTGGGAGCAGGTTGCTGGGTGATCAGCCTCCAGGCTTGCAGCTCCCAACTCCTATGCCCAGCTGAAATCCTTCGCCCTTCCCTCAGAATCCTGTGCTGGAGTCTGAGCCAGGCCAAATGAGGAGAAACAGGAGGCGGGCAAGCAGGGCAAAGGCCGGGGCCAGCAGGCTGGGAGCCTGGAGGGCAGAGTAGTACAAGAGGCAGAGGCAGAGAGTGGGAGGGGGAGATTTACCAGGGCTCCAGATTCATTATTCATGAGCCTGCAGCAACGACTCCAATTTAAATGCTAATGTGGGGGGGGCCTGACTCAGCTGCCCCCCTTCCGGCCCCCACCCCTAGCCCAGGCACTAGCAGAGTGTGCTGGCTCCAGGGTTCACTGGGTTTATTTGGAAGTAGGGAGGGAGGCCAGGAGTCCCCGGCCACCCACAATGCTCCCAGCATGTGAAGATCCAGCCTGGCTTTGCTGGTCCTTTCTGAGGCTGGCCAAACAGGCAGCAGCCTCAAGGGGAGTGGGTAGAAGTTGGGGGGCCTCTGGCAGCCCTCATCAGAGGATGATCTGGTTGGTGAAGCTGCGGCTCAGCTCCTTGTGCGGCAGAACAATCGAGTTCAGGATGAGCACCTCAGCAGGGATCCTGACGCGGCAGCCTACGGCCAAGACGGGCATCAAGGGGCGGGTCAGGGAGGAGAGGCGGGGATCAGGAGCTGGGGGCCGTGGCCATCTGGGAGGAATCACACCCTGCCCATCTGTGCCCCTGGCCTCGTGCCCCCAGTGACTCACACAGAGCCTGGCACACAGCAGGTACTTGGTAAATGTTTGCTGAATAAATAAACATAGAGAGGAACAAGCGATCCCCACAGACCTCCAGCCATCACCTGTGGCACTTCTTGTAACCAACCCCAGGCCCAGGGGAAACCATACCCAGGATGGTGATAGCCGGCAGCAGCTTCCCATCCTTGAAGAGGCTCTCACTGTCCATGCGGGCTCGGGGGTCATTAGGGTTAGGGTCGTTGGGGGTCCCTTCAACACGGGCCCAGCGGCCCACCGTGCTCCCCCAGCCCACGATGCTATGCAGAACACATGTGTGCTCCTACCAAAACAGGATGATGCGAGTTAAGAGGAATGGAAGATAGGAGCAGGATGGTATGAAAGGGGGCCAGAAGCAGAGCTAGCGGGCTCACCTTTCTGTGCTCTGGGGAGGATACCTGGGCCCTGCCCTCAGCCCCTTGGGTGCCATGTATTGCTGTGTGCTGATACCTACCTGCAATGTGGCTCCATGGAGGACTATGCTCTCTCGAAGCCGCACACCCTCACCCACCGTCACCCCCTTCCCAATGGAGACATTGGGGCCCAGCTGTGGAGAGAAGCACACACTGTGAGTCCTGGAAGGACCTGAGGGCACTCAATTCAATTCCCTCCTAAAAAAGAGAGGCAGAAGCCACCTGCTAGAGGCCACAGAACAAATGTGACAAAGTGGGGAAGTCAGCACCCTGGGCTCAGGCAGTCTTTGTACCTCACACCCATTCTAACAGCCACCCTGGCCTACCACTTACCACAGCTGATGGGGCCACTTTAGCTGTCGGGTGGATGTAAACATTTCCTAAAAGCAGAAGAGAAGACCTGGGAGCAAATACCCCAAACTACACCTACATGGGGAGGGCAGGGATTGAAGACCTATGGCCCTGAGGTAAGGAGTCAAAGCTTATAAGGGGAGCTTGAGGGTAGAGCTTAACAACTGGGGCTGGGTGGTACCTCGGATTCGTGGGCCCCCTGGGGTGTGCTTGGCCAGCCGTTCTGGGTGATTGATCTGGTATCGGCCAAGATACAGGCGGGAGGCATACAGGGCTGAGCTGGGGGCCACAAAGAGGGTGAAGTTCAGAATTTTGTAGAGCCAGCATCAACCACCCCAGTGTCTCACGCCCCAGGCGCCACAGACAACCCACCGCCACATACCCTGCAGACTTAATCTGGCTCCAGATGCCCTCTGTGAGGTGCACATAAATCTGGCCCTGCCCAGCCAGGGCTGAGAACACATCCTGCTCCAAGCGGATGGTCCCTGCTCCAGGCCAAGAACTTGGAGAGTCCTCTCTGGGGAAGGAAGGATGCTGTCATAAGTCCCCAGGTGAGCCAAAGCATCACTCAGGGAAAATCTGAGGGACTCCCACAAGTTTTCCAAAGACTCTTCAAGCTCATATAGATCTGGCAAGGTCCTCTCCTAAGGGTGCTCACATCCAGGCACCCTTCCCACCCACTTCAGACTGGATGCTCTCACAGGGGAGCCCCAAGCTGACTTGTGTCCCAACCCTGCCCATCCAGGAGGGGCACCCCTGATTTCCACATCCTCCTCCCCACTCACCCCTCTGGTCACCCTCCCCTTACTGGATGGAATGAAAGACACACTCACCCCAGAGCAAGGCAGCTGGTGAGGGCAGAGACAGTCACAGAGAGAGAGGGAGAAAGAGATGGTAGGTAGAGATGCCAGCTCAGCAGAAACAGACAGAGGCCAGGAGAGATGGACAGAAGCAGAGACACAGAGCGGTGAGAAATGGCTATGAGCAAAAGGGGTATGACACAGGGGTGGGCAGCAGGGAGAAGGAGTAAAAGCAGAGGATGCCGCAAGGGAACAACTTTCAAGTCTAGACAGGGTGACCCTAGGATTGCCAAGCAGAGCTCCAGGGCGCTACTTTCCAGGGAGAGCCAGCCTGAGAATGTGTGTGCATGGATCCCTGTGTGTCTTCGCGTGCATGTGTGTGTGTGTCTGCACTCGAGCATGTGTGTGCCCAAGTGTGTGTTACCGTCTGTTCTGAAAGATGTCTCTGGGACACTCAAGGATTGGGAGAAATGGACCAGAAGGGAGTGGGCAGGCAGTGACAGAGCAGGAACTAGGATGGATAAGGAAGAGGGACAGAATGAGGTTAGAAGGGGTGGGACCCGGAAGGCTAGGCTGGAGACGACAAGTGGGAAAGGGAGAAGGCAGCAAGAGGGTGAGCAGGTTGAGATGGGGCCTGCAGAGGCTGGCATGTGCCAGGGGCTGGGGCTGGGCTACTCAGGGTTACGAGGCCACGGGGCCTGCCTCACAATTGCCGATCCTGCTGATTACGCAGGAAGACATCCCGCAGAGGCTTCAGGGCTTCCGGGGAAAAGAGATAGATGCCGCAGTTGATGATGTCACTAATAAATGTGCTGGGCTTCTCCACATAGTGCAGAACCTGAAGACAAGGTCTGTGGTGGAGGTGACTGCTGCTAAGTACAATTCCCCTAAACTCTCATGTCCAGATGCTCCTCCCTGCTGCCAGGGTTGACTTCTTAAATTGCAGCATGCATCTGACCCTTGCCTGGCTTTACATCTTGATATCACTGCCCTTCACCTTGACCTCTGCCTTTAAGGTGAAGCTAAACCCCATGCCTTTACATGCTACATCCTCCCCACCTCTTAGTGCACCCAGAACGTCTCTATGACATCACATGTGTGCACTCAGAATGCCTGGCCATCTCTTTCTCTGCAAAACCCAGCTTTCAAAATCCAGCTGTTGTTGTTATTCTCTCCAAGTCCTCCCTTGCTAGTCACCAGCTCTGCAGGTCCATCACCCCTGGTCTCTGGCCATACCTCACGTGCGGTAACATGCCACCTTTAAACAATGGCTTTGACTGTGTCGTTCCCAAGGGACCAAGAGGACCGTACAGGCAGGAACTGCGCCTGTTTGGTTCTGTTTCTATCTACCTGGTGCTTGGCACAAAACTAGGTGTGTGTGTACATGTTGCACACATGTATGTGCTGTGTGTACACGTATGTATGCTTTATATGAAAAAAATCAAAGAGGGGCAATCAGTGGGGCTCAGGGACAGAGAGTTCCACAAACAGAGCCAGAGCCCCTCTGCCCCATACACTCTGGTTCCAGTTCCACAAATATGAAGCCACTAGGCTATTTCCTGCCTCTGCATTTGTACATACCATTCCCTTTGCCTCCAGTGCCTTCCTGTTCCTCTTTCATCTAGACAAATCTAACTAAGCTCAGTTCTTGCTTCCTCCAGGAAGCCCTCGTCACTCCCACACAGGCAAGCCTTGGCAGGCCCCCTCTAATGTGCTCATAGCAGCCTCTGTACACATTATTACAGTAGTTCTCCCATGGAAATGAGCTATTATCCCTTCCCCCAGCCAATCTATCATAAAGGGACACAAAATGATGAATAGGGGGCTGTCTCACCTGTCTGACAAGACGGGGGCCCACTACATAGCACCCGCATTCTCTAGAGTCAGGGTGCAGACAGTGAGCACCCACCCAGCCTCTGCTCTCACCTCATGTGTCTGTGGATTCTCAACAATGCAGCCATAGTTGAGGGACTGTGTCCTGTTCGCCTGAAAGACAGACATCCCTCAGACAGTGGCCCGCCTACTCTAGGGCAGCCAGGGCTGTTCTCTTGCTCCTTCTTTCCCTCCCCTATGGCACCTGGCACGCAGCTCCGCAGCTGACAGGCATTCCACAGGGGTGAGAGCTGACAGCCGCCCTCCCCCTCTCTACTTCTGAGCAGCCAAAGGGCGCAGGGTCGCCACTGACACCGCTGTCACTGCCGGGGCAATTTACCTCCCTCCCAACACACATTCTCTCTCCAACTCCTGAGGCTGTCTCTGCTTCCCCAACACCCTCAGTCCCCCGGCCCCCTCACCGTGGTACCAAGGAGTAAGAAGGGGTGGCGCTGGCGTCGGTGGGCATCCAGCATGGCACTCAAGGGGAAGTCAGAGCAGACATCAGCATTGAGCACGAAGAATGCCTCAGGGCCTCCAGCCAGAATCTGGTCCCGAAAATGGTAGAGACCACCACCTGTGCCCAGGGGGGCAAATTCTTGCAGGTACCTGTCCCCAGAGACCCCAGAGCCAGCTCAGTGAGATCTGAGGAGACACATACCATAAACCAGGGCCACTGCCACTCCATGCCCACGGCCCCCAGAAAACTATAAATATTCAGGGATTCAGAGATGCCCAAAGATCCACCTAGGGTGAGATGGTAAAATCTGGAAAATACAAGGTGGAAATAAAACATACAGTGAATGTTTAAATTTTTAAAATTGGGCTGGAGGAATAGCTCAGCAGTTAAAATACTTGCCTAGCAAGCGCTGAGTACCCAAGTTCGAGCCCCCAGTACCAAATAAACTGGGCATGGTGGCACATGCCTGTAACCCTAAACCTCAGGACACTGAGGCAAGAGGATTACTGTAAATGCAAGGCCAGTCTGGGCTAAATAGTGAGCTCAGAACCAGCCTAGACTAGAGAGTGAGACCCTGTCTTAATAAATAAATAAATAAATAACTTCAAAAAATTTATTATAAGCATGGCCCAGTGACACAGTTCTGTAATTCCAGCTCTGGGAGGCTGAGGCAGGTGGATCACAAGTTTAGGTACAGCCTGGGTAATTTAGTGACTTAGGACATTGTCTCAAAAGCAAAAGTAGGGCTGGAGGAATGGCTCAGCAGTTACAGTGCTTGTCTAGCAAGTGTAGGCAAGCTCTAAATACCCAAGTTCAATTTCCCAGCACCACATAAGCCAGGCATGCCGGCATACGCCTATAATCCCAGCACTGGGAGGCTGAGACACAAGGATTGCTGTGAGACCAAGATTAGCCTGGGCTCCATAGTGAGTTCAGGACCAGCCTGGGCTATACAGCGAGACGCTGCCTCAAAAAACAAAAAAACCCAAAACAAAACAAAACAAAAAAACCAAAAAAGCAAAAGTAGAAAGTAAGCTTATGATGTAGTTCAGTGTGAAGGCCTTGGACTCAATACCCAGTACCCCCCCCCCCGCCCACACACACACACACATTATTATATTAAAATACACATTACTGTTATCATCCCCAGACTTCTTTATTTTGAGATAAGATCTCATTAAATCTTTAAATTACTCAGGTTGCACTTGAACTAGGGATCCTCCCACCTCAACCTCCCAGAGTGCTGAGTTACAGGTGTGTGCCACCACATCTGGCTGCTCTGAACATACTTATCTCATTGTTCTTGTCCCTCTGTGAAGAAGTTCTAGAGGTCCTCTTTTGTCTTAGTTGCACTCCCATCCCTGCCTCAATTTCCTAAATAAATTCAAAATGTTTCATGGTCATTTTGTTTGTGGAAGGGCCAGAAGTTCAGATCTAATCAGTAAGGGGGATGAGCACATACCATAATGTGTATGTTTGGCTTTTCACTGGATGGCACACAGCAGCAGCAGTCACTGCATTTCTGATTAGACCTTACAAACACACTCAAGAAAGAGGATTTCTAGAACTGCTTCACAAAGTGGCAAGAATGATGGGTATGTTCAAAGCTAGAGTGAACACTCTGGGGGAATTAATGGCAATGTGTCTTACTGTAATTTTAGAAAAATTTTAAACACTTAACTATGTGTTCTGATCACACCTCCTACTGAGTCAAACCCACTCTGGAGAATTCAGAGACCAAGCACCCCCCACCCCCACCCCATGTATGTAGGTATAAACACCTGATTGGAAGGTTGAACTCGTGCTGTGCAGCTTCTAAAAACTGGGTGAGGGCCTCATCAGGTTGGTAGAAGCCAATGAGCAGAATTTCCTGCATCCCAGGGACCTGAGGACAAGGAAAGAAGTTGGGAAAGAAAACAACAGGTAGGAGGAAATGTTGGGCAAATTTGTAGTGCTGGACCAGAAGTCCAGAGGCCACAACTTCAGCTTCATCTGGAGGCAGTGGCACTCATGTTATCACCCTCGTCTGTTTTCTTCTCTGGCTAATGAGGAAGTTGACATCTCAGCCTAGTTCTCACCACCCAGAAATGAGACTCACTCTTGGAAAGACTGCCCACAAAGCTGCACTGAAGGATAACCTGTTTATCTTCCCCCTTTTACGTCAATTTAAGTCTGAGATCAGCACGAAGTAAGGGTGCCAGTTATCAAGGGTCTGCACTGAACTAGCAACCTTATGCTTTGCCATTCCACAAAGGAGGTCTCATTTCTGCTTTACAGATAAGGAAAGTGAAGCTCAGAGAGGGTATGAGATTTGCTTGCTTCAGGTCTCCTAGCAGGCAGAAACTAGAGTTAAAGCAAAATTATGCCTTTCTGAATACTAAAAGTAATAAAGAAATGCACTCCAGAGAAAGAAAGGGAATTTTGTGTTTTGTTATCACTAAGGGTTCCCATTTTATGGCTTAAAATTAAGCCTCTAAGATCCCTGCCTAATCTACATTCTGTGCTTTAAAAACAGGCAAGGGCTGGAGGAATGGCTAGGGAAATGCTAAGTCAAGTGCTAAGTACCCAAGTTAGATCCCACAGCACCACATAAACTGGGTGTGGTGGTGCACGCCTGTAATCCCAGCACTCCGGAGGCTAAGGCAGGAGGATTGCTGGGTCCAGGGCCAGCCTGGGCTCCACAGTGAGTTCAAGACCAGCCTGAGCTACAGAGTGAGACCCTGTCTCAAAAAAAGGCATGAAATGTGAGCAGAAGAGGCCCGATGAGAGCCTAGAGCAGGAGGAAACAGCAGGCAGCTGTACTACACGAGTGAAGGGAACACCTTTTACAGCGCCATTTAAGGATGACGGTCCTTGGAGTGATAGTGAGTGGGAAGAGATCATGGTTGAGAAAGAGGAAAATAAGCATAGAGAGGAGCATGAATTGTGGGAGAAGAATCTATAGGGTTACCTGGGTACAGGCCTCAATATGGTGCTGGATCATAGGGACTCCAGCCACAGGAAACAGTGGTTTGGGGACCTCAAAAGACAAAGGCCTGAAGCGAGTTCCTGAGAGAGGAGAGAACATTTCAGCAAGCTACCTCCCTCTGCCCACCAACCATTTCAACCTAACCCCCTCTGCCTTCCTTCCACTTCCCCGTGCCCCTCCTCCCTCTTCCTTCCCTCTGCCCTCCTCACCTTTTTGAGGGCCTCCAATCAGGATCACAGCTTTGAGCATGATGGTTGGTGATTGCTACCTAAACCTCAAATCCCAACAAAGAAATCAGGCTGAGATCCAACACTCCAAAGCAAACCCAAAGCCTCAAATAACGCGTAGCCTTCTCCCAGGATGTAAACCCAAAGTTCAATGTAGCCTCCCTGGACACCACACCTCACAGATCCTGCACTCCTCAAATACCAACCTAGATTCTAGTTGGACTTCAAAAAGCGATTTCTCACAAATTCTGAAATCTGTATCTCCCTATTTTATCTCTAACAGACTTCCCTTTGGCCGGGTACACATTCTGTAAACTCAGAATTCCTTCGGAGACCCCAGACCTCAGAAAACTGAAACCTCAAACCCAAATTTGATTCTCAAATTGTTGCACCGTTGTTGTAGGTGTTCAGCCCCACTGTGAATACTGAAATTGCAAACTCTGGGCGGGCACCAGATATTCAAATTCAGTCCTAAGCGTGCACCTCAAGTACTTAGCCAAATTTATCTGAATTTGATGAACACCCAATCCTAGCAAAAACTCTCGGTGTGTTTTACACGAATCCTAAAACGAACCTCTATGCGCTGCAGCCCAAAACAAAAAGCAGGTTCCCTTGGCCTTCCAAACTTTGAATCTACTAATCCCTGAAGTCCCGATACTTTCAAGTGGTGCTGAATTTCTGGGCTCGGAAGGCTCACTGCTGACCCTCTGAACCCCACAAATGTCTCTATCCAATATGCCCTAGCTTCTCCAAGCCAGTGAGGTATGGAACCAATACAAGCACGGGCGCGCAGATGACCAACCCGGACCTCCGAGGTCGCCCTCGACCTGACTGTTCGCTATCCTTACCCCTCCCACCACTCCAGTGTCAGATCCCTTTACCGCTAGCCCCCTTTAAGCCGTCTCTGCCGCCCGCGCTACAGCTAGTTCCTTCCGTATACGTGTCTTCTCGAAAATCGCGAGAAGTCTTTCGCAGGGCCTGCCGGGAATTGTAGTTTTGCGGAGTCTTCTCTCAGATTTCTAACTTTGTGGGGTGTCTCCAAAGGATTGAGGGGAGGACCTAAATGAGAAGAAGGAGGGGCCCTGAGCACTAGAGACTAGAACGTGAGATTGGGTTATCCTGGAATGAGCCTAGGCGCAGCGGCTAAAGTGGAGAACTAGGTCACAGGGGAAGAGGGACGGAGGCTACGGAAATGTGATCGGTCTGGGAAGGGGTGGGGCCAAAACGCAGACGACCACTAGAGGGCGGGGCGTGAGCTCAGGCAAAGCGGGCGGTGGAGTCGGCGCGCCGCGGCCTGTGTCCCAGGGAAGAGAACAGGTGGGCGGTCCGCTGGGACGCCCAGCGCTGAGGGAAACACTATTTCAGAGTTAACTGTCTGCCAATGAATCATCGGCAAGGCACTCTCCAAACTTATCTCTGACTCCAGCGTTCGGTGACCTTGGCCCGTGGGTCTGGAATAAGGGTGGGGGTGGGTGCAGCATAGCCGCGGAGCAGAAGAGACGACAGTATCACCAGGAGCAGTTTATTGAGCAAGACCAGGCAGGGCTGAGTCCCGCCCGCCCGCCCCTGGGCCCGAAGCCAGCACGCAAGGTCTGCGGGCTCCTTTCAGGCCACGTCCACGCGAGCGAAGCTCTGGTCCATGCCCAGGCTGTTCTCCACGTACACCTCGTACTTGCCGCTGTCCTCGGGAGTGGCCCGGCGAATGGTCAGAGTCGTGGTGGTCGAGCCGATATCGAAAAACACCCTGAGGAGGGGACAGAGGCCGGGAGGACAGCGCTGAGGGCCGGCTTACGCGCTCACTGGGCCGCCCGACTCCCCACCCGAGTCCCCCTCACGCCGGGTTTTGGCCGCATCGCCGCCCGCTGCCAGCCCCAGTTCCGTCCCATGCCTGTCGTCCTCCTCGATGTCCTCCCCGTCCTTGGTCCAGCCCACGTCGGGCGGAGGCTCGCCCAAGATCTCCGCCATCAACGTTATCGTGGTGCCTTTGCGCGCCTTGGTGTTGTCCGGGCCCTTTTGAACCTTTGCAGGGACTGGAGGAAGGGGAGAGGAGAGCAGTTACCTCAGGGAGGGGCCTGGAGAGGAGCCGGGACGGGGCGTCGCCTCCGGGCTAAGATCTGACCCTGAGTGGGAGTGCATTTAAACTCTCAACGTGACGGGACGTTCTGCAAACCATTCCGTTTGCATCTGCTTAAACGAAACTTACCTGTGCTCCTCCTACTGAAGCCGAGGTCAAGTAGAGGATCAAAAGAGACAGAGTGGATGGAGGCCGGGGACATTCCCGCAGCCTAAGGTGCCTTGGAGAGAGGGCTCTGAGTAGCGGAAATCGTCCGCCTCTAACCAACCCTGGCTCCGGCTCTGAGCTCTCTGGGACTTTGGGGCCCTGGAGCCGCGTGATCAAAACCCACAGCTAACTTCCCAGCGCGGATGGGCCAGATCCTGAGGTGCGCCAGGAACCCCAGCGATATGCCCGCGCTGCGGGAGCCCTCTGCGGGATCCCAGGGGACGACGCTGCCTGCTCCCTAGCTTCGTGACCGCGGCGCATACCTTCCACCAGGATGCGCGCAGAGTCGGAGCACTGGCCGAAAGGGTTGGTTACGTTGATGCTGTACTGGCCCAGGTCCGCCAGCTCTCCGTCCCGCACCACCAGCGCCACTACGTCAGGGTCCTCGAAGACGTAACGATACTTGGGCCCGTCGCGCAGCTCCTTGCCGTCCTTGCTCCAGCGGATGAACGGGTCCGGGAAAGCCGAAATGCGGCAGGTCAGCTTGGCCGCACTGCCCTCGATCAGCACCACGTCCTTCAGCGGCTCCAGCACCCGCGGAGGCCCCTTCTCGCGCATCTCCTTACGGGACCTACCCGCGGGCGAGACCCGAGCCGGAGCTTGCCTAGCAGAGCTTCCGGCTGCCCGGTCCGCCCTCACACCAGACCCCTAAACCTGGGAGCGGGTACGGAGGGAGGAGGCCACCCTTGAACCGTCACTCACTCTCTGCAGCTCAGTAACCTCTCTTTTCTAAGTCTAGCGGCTCAAGACACTGTTCAGAATCCCTCATAGCCAAACGCAGGAATGCGCTCTCTGTCGCTCCCGCTTCCTTCCTCTACCGGGCTCCAGGAGTCCCCCTCACCTGTGGCCCCGGTAAGAGGCCTGAATGCGGATAGCAGCGCTCTGAACCTGGGGGTCGTTGATATCCAGGGTACATCCCGGAGGTGGGGCCGCTGGTTTTTTGGCAGGAGCTGCTTTGGACATCTGGGGAGTGGACAGCAACCATGGGGTCCAGGCTGAGTGAGACCTTCAGTCCCTCTTTTGCCTGATCAGGGGTGGGGTTGCTGAGGCTTCACTGAGGAATGCACTCACCCTAAAGAAGCCGACTTACAGGGTCTTCAGTGGTCTGGACGGGTCACAGGCACACAGAGTCCTCTGGGTGGCACCACACAGGCACAGACAGGTAATCAGCCCCAGAGTCTGGTTTTATACCCCACTCCTCTTCTTGCCTTGTTTGTCTTGATGCCCCAAGGCCCCTGGGACCCCAGTCCCACCCCCTGCCCTAAGTGGGTTCCTTATATAGCCTGAGGATGCCTGGGTTGCAGGCTCAGCTGCTGGGCAAACCCAAGGGGGGAACCCAAGCTGCTCTGGGGTATACCAAGTGTCAGCACCTGGACAGCTGAATGGCTGGATATGTCTCCTTTCCCTCCCAGAGTAAGGGGTAACCATCCAGCTCCCAGGAGGACCAGGCACAGCCTTTAGCTACCAAGAGACTATGGGGGTAGCTTTACCCTCAGGTCAGTCCTCCAGGCAGTCAGACAATTTGCCATTCCTCAGACAGGGGGGTGGCCCTGAATGAAGCCGGGTAGCCTCCAACTTCAAGGTCCATGCAGCCAATCACGACAGGGCCATGTGGTTGCCAAGGCCGCTCTACAATAGCAGCCTTGATCTTCTACACCCTTACCCCAGGAGTCATTTCTGTACTGTGCCCCCTAGTGCTAAACTGAAGTACACTGAGAGGGGTTGGGGGAGATTTTTGAGAACAGCAGCCCTTCCAAGGGCACCTCCACTCCCAAACCCTCCCTTGGATGTGGCAGGGTAGGCTCAGGCTGGTTGGTGCTGTCCCTGGAGATGCGCACTACCATTGACTCTCCAGTCCTTGTTCTCCAACCCCTTTTGGGTGTAAACTGATGTATAGGGCTATCTGACTGTTTGGGGTGAAGGGATTTCATGAACCTCTCAGAGGTTTGCTGGAGTCCAGACTGCCCAGGCCAGGACATCAAGTCGGAGCATTGCTTCCGTTCGTGGTAACTACACACACACCCAGGCGCTGAGCACTGTCACCTTTTGATCAGAGCAATTCTGACACAGCTCTGCTGACATAAATTACCTTGGCTCCTCCGGGTTTGGAATAAGCAGTTCACATGCCATTTCCAATGGAAATGGGAAGGGAGCTCCTGATCAGAGGGGGGACGGGAGAAGAATTTTACCATTTATCAAGATATGAGTTCAGGCACCTCATTTTTATAGGAAAACATTTGCAGTGTGTTGGGGATTAGAGATCCTCACAGGCAAACTGTATATCTTCATCGCTAAAATGACAGGTGGGCAAGGTGTCTCTCTCATCCCTTCCAGCTGGCTTTAGCATCCCATTATTTTATGGTGATGGGGCCTGCCTCTTCCCTGGGGTCCTGGGAAGCCAGAGAGGCTGGGCTGGGCTGGGCAAAGGGCTGCAGAAGCTTAAGCCAAGAGGCTTCAAACTCAATTGGCAACCTACTAGGACTAATGACTTTGTTTCTTTCAGTTTGCCAAAATAATTTTCAAGGGAGGGGGGAGCCATCCTTTGGACCGAGGAAATCTGACTTCTTTTTCTCCCCTCACTTCGGGGGCGAGGAAGCTCACCCCTAGCACCCAGTGATCATTCTGTCGCACTGAAGGGGAGCAGCCAGTCCGATTCCTTAACATCCAGCAGATGCCCAGACTTGCTGTGGGACAAAAAGGTTCATGCTGATATGTACCTCAGTCCTAGGGACACAGCCACCAAAAGCATTTACAGCTGCTGTGTGCTCTGACCTGGGTTCCGACCCGGACAGCCTGAGGCTGGGGTCTCTCCTGGTTTTTTTTTTTTTCAGTCTTCAAGCCACCTCCTCTCAGCAATCATCAGGATGAAACCTACTCTGCCCCAGGGTGGAAGGGCAGGACCGGAGTGAGGAAAGCTAAACCAGGATTGGGGTGTGGGCTGGCTCATACCAGAGCCTAGCATTCATTAAGTTGGGGAAGCGTGTGAGCTCCTGGTGGTGAGTCTGTCAGCATTTCAAAAGCTGCAGGGATAGAAGCACACCTCAGTTCCCTCCCTCTGTCCCTCCCTCTAGAAATTAGGAGGAGTGAGGCCTCTGAGTGCCAAGAGAAGGTGGGAAACTTTCAAGGTACCAGCTGGTATACCCTCAGATGTGTCTTGATTAGTCCAGGAAAGGTCAAATGCCCAATCCCAGGAGCCACACCTCACCACCCATCCCTCCCTGGAGACCACACATAGGTCCTGCTGCTTGCCAGTTTTATTTTCTGTGTAACAGACAGACAGAGAATTGCACAGACAGCTAGATGGCTGGGGGATGGTCAGGACAACATGGGCAATAGGGATTGAATGGAAAGGAAAACTTCATAAAAGTCAATAAATAAATAAATATGAGTAGAAAGAAGGGCAAAGACCATGGCAGGGTGATGGGAACATCCCTGGGCCCACATGGAGTGCCCAGAGCTGCATCTGTTGGATTGGGAGAACTCCAGCCTGAGCGCCCACTTACTTGCCTGCAGCTCTGTTCATTTCTCCTGGGGTTGCCAGCTACTGGCCTACCCCACTCCCTTGGGCTTGCTCTCCTCTCCTCCCATCTTGCTGCCCTCTCTCACATCCTGGCTCTGGCTCCCTGGCACTGTCTCTGTGTCCTGTCCCTGACTTGCTGATAAACTTGCAGCCCACTGCCCTGACACCCTGGGCTCCTTCCTCCTCCTCCTGTCCAGTTACTCACCTTCCTAGATTCTCCCTGAGATGCACCATACTCCCACCCCAGAACCTTCCTAGAGCCTCCCTCTCCCTATCCCTCAGTGTCTTTTCCTTTTTACTTCCCCATTCCCTTGTTGCCCCTCTTCCTGTTCCCAACCTTGCCCAGCCTGGCCAAGGATTTCCTGCTCTGGCTATGGCTGAGGATGTCATCAGGCCAAAGCCCCAAGGTCTTTGTCCCCACCGGTCCATGAGGTAATAGCCTGGCCAGATGTTGCTGCTGGTGGTATCCAAAGCCCCAGGCCCACCCCGGCTCAGCATGGGTCCTGGAATGTCCTGCGTTGGTTGTTGGTGGTGGGAACCCCAAGTTTCAGCCTGCAGCCAGGTGTGGTCCATGCCACTAGGGGCTACCAGGGTAGGATCGGAGCAGCACCTTGTGGCGGGTGGCAGCCTCTGCCCTGCGCCTCCGCTGCTCTCCCAGGAACTCTTTGAGCCGGTTGGTTGTGAAGGTGAGTGTCTGGCGACGCAGCTTCATTAGGTAGGCATCCTGTAGCCATGGGTGGGCCAGGCAGTCCTGCAGGGAAGGCCGGCTCCTGCCAGGCCAGGCCAGGCCAGGCCAGGGATGATCAGCTAGGATAGACAGCTCCTGGAGCTCTGGCGTCCCCAGTTCCCACACCCTACCACTGGGTGACATTGGGCAACTCTGGGACGGTTTCTCAATCTCTGGAATAGGAATGTGATTCTGCATCTCCTGGGGCTGTTATAGGCTTTAAATGGAAAGTAGTGCCAATATCCAGTAGAAGAAGCAGTAGCAACAAATTATTAGGGCAGGGGAAGAGTTAGGGTCTTTGGCCAAGTGGGGCCATGGCAGTCAGGAACCAGAGGCAAGTCATGCTGAGGGTTTGGCAGGCAGGGGGCCCACTCACCAGGGATGTACTGAGAGGACCTTTCGCAAGAAGAGGGTAGCACTCTGGGATGTGTTGGGGTATAGCTGGAAGGCATCGAAGCGGCCCCCCACAATCCGAGCCTCTGTTTCCTGGGGGTCTGGCTCATAGAATGGGGAGTGTCCACTAAGCCTGTAGTGGAAGACACTTCAGCTAACACAGTCCCAGCTGTGCCACTCTTCAGCTCTCTGCCTTAGTGAACTGAGGGCTAACCCCCAGGCCAAGGGGACTCCTAGGCCTCAGGGATAATGCTACCCTGTATCTGGGTGTGTGCTCAGGGCACAGGGAATGGGTATAGACAGGAGGTTGGCAGAGGGGGCTGCAGCAGGTCCCACGGTACTCACATGATGTAGGTGAGCACACCCACTCCCCAGATGTCCGTGGCAGAGCCAATGGGTTCTCCCTTCACCATCTCAGGAGCTGACAGAAGATAGAGACCAAGCTGACTGGCTTCCCAGTGAGAGGAAAGCAGAAGGTGAGAGGGCTTAAGGAACAGGACAATGCCCCGGAAAAACCCCAGTAGTAGGCTTGGAAGGCCAGCAAGAAGGACAGAAGCTGGGGTGCTCCCAGGAGGGATGTAGACTGCCTGAAGAGTAAGCCCAGGAACTGAATCTGATGGTGGTCCCCAGGACTCCAGAGAGGATGAAAAGCTGGGTCACTAGTTCCTCTGGATCAGCTCTGAAGCAGGACTCCCATTCACAAAGAACGCAGCCAACACCAAGATTAAGAGCCTTTGAAACCAGCTGGGCTGGCAACCATCCCAGGCCTGCCCCTACTAGATGTAGGACCCTAGACGATTTAGTAAACCTGCCTGGCTTTTCATTGTCTCATCTGTAAAGTGTTGCTTGTACAGTAGTTCCAATGAATTACAAATAATTAACACCAACATTTAGCAGATAGCTAAAGGACAGCTGAGTTTCCTTATGTATATAAAATAATAAATGATTCTCCTGTCTTTCCAGCTTTCACAAATCCCACCTCTGTCATTTATAACTGTCCGACTAGTAAAATACTGAAATTCAGTGTGCCTGTCTCCAAATCTGTAAAGAGGTGGTACTATTATGCCAAACTCCAAGCTTTTATAACAATCAACTAAAAAAAAAAAATCCATGTTAAAGGACTTACTGTTTATACACTGTAAACACACAGTACTGGTATAAACGGGCTGAGTGGGGTAAGCCCTGGGGTAAAGTCCCAACCCCCCACCCTGAGTGGCAGCTGGTCCCTCACCCATGAACTCCAGTGTGCCTGTGCGGTGGCCAAGGGGTCTCAGGGCCTGAGGGTTGTAGGGCTGGGCACTGCCAAAGTCCACGATCTTGAGGGCATTGTCAGGGGCCAGCAGCAGGTTATCGGGCTTGATGTCCAGGTGTAGCACATGGCGGCCATGAAGGTAGTCCAGGCCTTGCAGCAGCTGTACCACGTAGGTGGCCACATCATCTTCTGAATAACGGAATCTGGGAGCAGCAGGGATGAAACAAGTGACCTTCCAGCTGAGAGTCCCCCACCTGCTCCCTGCTCCCCCGGAGGGTCTGGGTACCTGTCACTGAGCCCACACAGGAGCTCTCGGTTGCCACAGCTCTCAGCAATGAGCACAAGGTACCGAGGGGTGATGTAGGCTTCGTGCAGGGACATGAGCCGCTCGTGGTGCAGCGTCCTCAGCACTTCATATTCTTGCAGGACTCGCTGCTTGCCCTCCACGGCATAGGGCACAATCTTGGCCACGAAAGTTCGGCCAGTGGCATTTTCCCGGCATGCTCTTATAACTCCAAAGCGGCCCCTGTGTGTATAGGGGATGCCACAGGTTCAGAGTAGGGAGACATTCACATAGTGAGGACTAAGGGACCCTGGAGACAAGCACACAGTGGTTCTAGCATGAACTGCAGACTCCCACCTCTGTGTTCACTGACTCGCTACCTTAGGCAAGTCCCAGAGGTTTCCAGCCTGAGTTTTCCTTCTGAGAAATGGGTGATAATAGACGATAAGACAGTGTCTCCTCTCAGAGCTGTGCAGACTGACAGCATGTGGCTAACAAGGTCAGTACAGTGCTCGGCCCACCTGCACTCCACAGTTCTGAGGACCTGCATACCCAGCACCTTCCCCCATGCCTGCCGGCATCATCTGCTCTACTCTCCGAATCTCCTTTGCCTTCCCACCACTCCATACCCCGCCCTGCCCCCAGTCTTCCCTCCCTTGCTCAGCCCTGCTTGCCTGGCCTTCTCCTCCAGGAAGGTGTAGGGCTTCTGAGGAAGGCCCTGTCGAAGAGCAGTGCTCTCCGGAGCAGGGGGGCTGACTGACTCCCTGGGTGGGCTGAGGCTCTGCACCATCGTGTTGGTGGGCTCCGGAGGGGGCTCGGGGGCTGGGGGCTCAGGGGCTGGGGGTGCAGACACGAAGGAAGTCACAATATACACGGGAGGAGAGGAAGATGCTGGTTTAACTCCTTGAGAGGTGGAGGCTGGGGTTGGGGTCCCAGTGTCAGAGACAAAAGACTTGGGCTCACTTGGGCTGACGTGGGCACTGGATAGGGTGGGCTCTGCTTGCTGGGTGGCCTGCAGGCCTCTGTGCCTTCGTGGGGGGGTTCGGGGTGGTGGACCTACAGCTTTAAGTGAGGACAAGGCCTGACTGTGGAGTGGGGAGGGAGACAGGGGGTTGACAGTGGCTGACTGGGAGGCCGGGGAAGCAGGATCTGGGATTAGGGCCAGTGAGGTAGGAGAGTCAGGAGTTGGGGCCCTGGCTGAGCCTGAGGTAACAGGGGCATCTTGGGAAGCAGCAGATGGCAGAGCTGAAGAACCTAAGGAAAACAAACAACAACAACAACAACAAAACCACCATGTGTTCGGGGGCCAAAGCAGTAATGCCCAGGGGTCCCCTTTCTTCGGCCACTCCCCACCCTCATCTACTGACCTTGGGTGCCCCTGATGAGGACTTTCTCAGAAGGGTTGCTGAAGGGCCCTTGCCCAGCACGGTTGGCACAGGCCACACGGAACCTCACAGTCATGCCGACTGGTAGATGCGTTACATTGTAGTAACAGTCAGAGATGCCTGAGCTCACTGGGTGCCAGGCAGACTCCCCTGTAGGCATCATGAGTGCAGGGCTGAGGCCACAGAAGAGTGGCCTAAGCTCCCAGCGCTGCCTGTGAAGAGCCTGGGGAAAGGACCTCTGTCCAGACAGGACACCTGCCTTCCCAGACTCCTCTAGTTGCCACATGCCATCTTGCTCCCCTACCATCCTGTCCTGCCCCTCACCATCTACCCGCCGCTCCAGCGTGTATGTGCAAGGTGCTCGGCTTTCTCCTGGCTTCCACAGCACAAGAGCCGTGTCCTGGTACGTTTGGGGCACTTCAGGAGGTGCTAGCTTTCCTGGGATACCTAGAAAGAAAAGGAGAGGTCCACTTATGCTCCTGTTAAGGGCCCATCAAGCCTGGCCCCACTGTCCCCTTCACTCTCCCTTGGACCCTGCCCCCAGGCTCACGGGCCACAGCCACGGTACAGGAGCTGGTGATGCTGCCCAGGGCATTGGTGGCTGAACATTCGTAGAGCCCAGAGTGCCGCTTGCCCGCCCGGGGGATACTCAGCAGCTGCCGTCCATCTTTGCAGGACACGATGACCACTGAAGGTTCCGACCGCAGGGACTGCTTGTCTGGGGACAAGAAGGCACTTGGTAGGGGCTGCTGAGTGAGGCAACAAATGTCTGGGCCCCTCATGGGCTCCTTACTTCAAGGCTCTGCACTCTCCCATCCTCTGTACCTGGGGCCACTTGCCAGCCCCTTCCGTGTGAGAGACATCATCTCCTTACCTTTCATCCAGGAGATGCGGGGTGCAGGGCAGCCTGCAGGCAGGCAGAGTAGGGTGGCTGCCTCCCCCTCCAACAGCACCTGGTCCTTGAGTTTGATGTGGAAGACTGGGGGGAAGTCTGGAGGGAGAGTGAAGATAGGCATCTCTGCATGGCACCCTGGCTACTCACTGCTGGAGAAGGAGCAGTGAGTGGAAGCCATGTCACAGTGGAGCCAGTAAGGAACAGAGTGAAAGGCTGTCTCTTTCCAGCCACATAGCAGCAGGGCGGGTGGCGGGAAGTGGAACCTCACACTGTGCCTTTGGGAATTTTCTTTAGGACCAGTATCACTTTCCCCAAGTCCTTAGCACATACAGAACTATCTTTTTCATCCATTGATAATTGGAGATGCTTGGTATATATCTCGTTTATAAACCGTTTAGAGCAAGATCTGGCACGAAGTAGTATATAAGCATTTATTAAGTAAAATAAAAACAAAAAATTAAAAACGTTAACAGTTAAAATTCTGCAGTATCCACTCCCTTTGGGCTGACAGAGCAAGTGAGAAGGGAAAGGAGAGGAAATAGTGACTTGAGACAAGCTGTGATGCAACTGAAGACAGATTCACTGATCAGAATGTACAGTCTCAAAAGATTTGAAGTCTACGCAAACCACAGGCGGCCCCTTGAGGTGGCCTCCCAACACCTTTTCCCACTGAGGTTTGGGAAGGCTTCTAGACCTTCCATATGGCCCTTCGAGTCAACTAAATGGAGAAAGCTTTTGGCAGGGCAAGAAGCAGGATATACACTACCTTGGGAGAGTCACTTACTATAAGTTGAGGAAAATAATAATATGAAGCACAAAAGTTACTGTGAAAACTAGAGGCAAGTCAAGGTCTTAATGTGTGTCTAACATAAAATAAGTCCTCGTAAGCACTAATTGTGGTGGTCACTGTTCCTTCCTCAGCAGGCCTAGCACAGAAGTTGCCTGGCCACTGGCTGGCGAGCCTGCTTACGGCAGGACTGGGGCCGGGACCTGCACTCCAGTGCGGCTAGCCTGCGGCTCTGTCATGAGAAATGTGAGTCATCATCCCTGGAATGTCCCTTTAGAAAATTCCAATCTGGTTCTGTCCATGGAGGATGAGGAGTACTTTTTTTTTCACCTGGGCAAAAAGAGCTGAAAATCCCTGGGGAACCCCAGCTGTTGCCTGTCTGAGACACCAGGAGGGAGTGAGACTGGGAATGAGCTGGGCAAGAGAGGAATACTCAACAGGAGTGGCTGGTTGGAACAGCAGCATGTCCCCTGCCCCAGGCCCCACTGTTTCCCTAGAAAGGGTACCCCATCTGAGGCTCCGATGTAACCTGGACATGGTCTCATCGAAAGCCATCTCCAGTGAGGGTATTAGACAAGAGGAGAAAGAAGGAGGCCAAGAGGAGAGGTGAAAGGTGACCCCGGCCCAGCTCTGCCAGCCCTACCCCCATTTCCCCAGGGCCAGCCCTAGCCAGTCAAGTGGACATGGGACAGGCTTCTTTCTGTAGGAAGGAGATGAGGTCACTCACACTGCTCAGCAGGAAATCAGCTGCACAAGCAAAATGAATGCAGGCGGGAGGCCCCAGGTGGGAAGGGATCAGCTGCCCCAGGCCTCTCCCGCTGGATCCTCTCCTGGTCTCCCCCTCCTTTCCTACCCTCCCTCCACCAGCTGGCCTGTCTCCCTCCCCCAAAGGCTCAATACACACAGCCCCTTCAACACGACTCATGCAAGCCTAGAGCCATTATGGGCAGTTTAACAAGAACTAGGTAAGAATGGAGCTGGTGGCTAATAAATTAATATTGCATGTATACCCTTGTTTGGTGGCTGGCTCAGCCTATCTTCTGGTCTCAAAAATCTGGCTCCCCAAATCCTTCACAATGTCCCTTCTCTATGTAGTATTGCCTCTGGTGGAGAATACCTCCATCCCTGCAGCCCCAGGACACTTGCATATGAGACAGACAGAGCATACCGCAGGCCCCTCCCACTAGCAAACAACCCTGAAGGTGAGTTTCCTTCCCAGATGTGGCTTCTGTGAGGGAGGGGAAGAGGGACAAGAAGGGACAGCTAGGTATCCAGGGCTAGAGAGAAACAAACAACTGGGAGTAAAGTCCAGGCTGGGAAGCAAATATGTCTTTAGATTTTCACCCAAACACACATGCATGCCTCAAGGGGGATCCTAGCAGAAAAGTATGTTATGTTATTTATTTATATTTCCCTTCAGTACTGGGAAACAAACCCATGGCCTTTGTACTGAGCTACATCCCTGGTGGTTTAGAAGCACCATCTTTTTTTTTTCTTGAGATAAGGTCTCACTAAATTGCCCAGGTTGTCCTTGAACTTGCAATCCTCCTGCCTCAGCCTCCCAGAATGCTAGGATTACAGACATGGACCACTATATTCACTTGTCTAAGGTAAACATGATTCTGAGCTATACCCAGAAAAAACTATAACCACCCCCAGGTATATCATTGTAGTATCTTACGAGAAATGAAGCCAGCCAATGAAAAGGACTAAGCAGAGTCCGGAGGGCACTTCTGGGCCCTGGCTGTGGAGGCTCACACAGTACAACTCTATCTGCTTCACTTACTAGCGCTATGACTTGGACAAGCTGTTAGCATCACATCACTAAGCCTGTTTCCTCACCTGTAAAATAGGGTGATGACAATAATCATTCCTAAACAATGCTGCAGCATTGAATGAGACAGCGCTTGTAAAAAGCTTAATAAGACCCTTGGCTTTGTTAATTAATGGCAGCTGCTGCGATGATTACTGTCATTTTCCTGATGCTAGGCCCCTCCCGTGGCTGCCTAGGCTCCTCAAGGTGGCCCAAACATGGCCGCTCCTTGTAGCCGGGAGGTGCTCTCCCGGTGGGCCTCTTACCTGACTCGCTGGGCACGTACTGGTGACCTAAGTCCTCCTGGACGCTGGCAGAGAGGTTTGGCTGAGATCGGCCCTTGTCCTTGCGCAGCCTTGAGAGGCCCCAGCGGTGCCGGCTTCGGCTGTCCCCAGGAGCTACGGAGACCCAAGCCCGTGACTTTGGCCCAGACAATGCCGGCAAGCCCCCAAAGCCCAGAAGTAGAAGAGAACATATGGCCCACTCCCGTCCCCGCCCTCTCCTCTCACCATCCCACGCTGTCAAAGCCTCTGGCACTCGTGCCACCAGAAAGGTGCACGTCCTCCGACCCTGTCCCCTCCCGGGGCCCTCTGGGGCCCTCCGCCCGCTTCTGCTCTCGAACCCGCCGTCCTGCCCAGGCCCCTCCTCACCCGAGGAGCCCGACGTGGCGCTGCCCTCGGAACCCAGCGACTCGGCCGAGGGCGCGGCGGCCCCGGCCTGCGCGGCCAGCTGCTCGTGCGGAAGGCCGAGGCGTCGCAGGCTCTCGCCCTCGGACGTGGCCCTGCGCAGCCGCCCGAACAGCGGCGTGCTGCGGCCGGAGCCTCCTCCCGAGTCCTCGCTGCTGCCGCGGCGCTGCAGCCGGCTGGACAGCCGCTCCAGCGTGGCGCTGAGCCTCCGGCGCGCCGCCAGCACCGGGGAGCCTCGCGCCGAGCTGCCGCCCTCCGAGCTCTCCCCGTCTCCGCCGCGGGCCTCCCCGGCCGCGTGCCGCTGGGCCGGCGGTGTGCGCCGCAGCCGCTGGGACAGCGACAGCGAGAGGCGGCGCGCCAGGCCCGGCTCCCCGGCGGCCCTGAGGTCCTGCACGGAGCGCGAGCGCCCCGGCCGTCGCACCAGCTCCAGCGGGGTCCCCGCCGGGCTGGGCCGGTACATGCCGTCCTCGTCCTCGGCCCCACGGAAGGGGCCGCGCTCCTCCGAGCGCGAGCGGCTCAGCAGCCGCAGCCCGCGGGTCAGGGGCGACTCGCGGCTGCGCTTGAACTTGGCTTCGAACACGGCCTCCGACTCCAGGTCCTCGACGCTGCTGCCGAGGCTGCTGCCCGGCCGGGGGGGTACGACGGGGACGCGGGCTCTCCCGGCCGGCCCCGGGGGCGTCTCTGCGGACGGCGCGCGCTTCTCGGGGCCCCCAGGGGGCGGGGCGGCCACGCGGGCGAACACGGCGGCGTGGGGCCGGGGCTCCTGCACGGGCGCGGCGGGGCCTGGCAGCTGGAGCGACTGCATGATCTGGGCGTAGGGCGTGCGCGGCGGCGCCAGCGCTGGCGGGGCCGCCGGGGACTGTGCCGGCCTGGGAACCCGGACGGGTTCCGGCGGGGGCTCGCGGGGCTCCTCTGGGACCGGCCGGGGGCCCGGGGACCGGGCGGAGTCGACGGGCGCGGCGGCGGCAGGCTCCGTAGGCTCAGAGACGCTGGGTCTGGGGGCGCCGGGACGCGCAGGGCTGGGCGGCTGGGCCTCGCTGAGGGCGGACAGGGAGGGCGACTCCTGGAGCCTGCGCGCCCCGAGCCTGGCTACGGGAATTTCCAGGGGAGCCCCGGCGCGGCGGTGCCGGCCCCGGGGCTCCGCCTCGCCCTGGGAAAAGCTGCTGCTCTTCTGCAGCCCTCGCGACTCGGGTGGAGGCTGGTGCTGGGGCGCAGCCTCGCTGGAGGCCGCCCGCGCCATGCGGGGGTCCCGCGCGCGGCCCCCCAGGCTCTCCAGCAGGGGCCCTCGGAGGCCACTGACCTTGCCGTCCTCGGGGCCTCCCCGCAGCAGCCGCTGGCGCAGGGCCTGCAGCCGCTGGGCGTACTCGCCCTCGCCCAGGCCACCCCGGGCCAGGCGGGCGGCCCCCGGGCTGGGGCTCCGGCGCTGCGGCAGCTCCACAGACGCCGCCTTGTGCAGGCCCCGGCCCGGCTCCCTTGGGCCAGCCCGGGGCAGGGCGCTCTCGGCGGAGCTGCCCCTGCGGAGCTCTCCACGGCGGGGGCTGGGCCCCGCGAGGGGCTCCTGGCCTGGGGAGGGGAGGGCCTGAGGACTGGGGGTCTCCTGGTCCCGAGAGGTGGCCCTTCCCTGCTCTTGCCAGTCCATGGGGGTGGTGGCCCCCGCCTCCGGGGTCCCCAGGGCCTCATCCTCGGTGGGAATGTCGGTGAGGGACACCCGAGATCCAGAGAACTCGGGCTGCAGGGGGCGGGGCACCGAGGGCAGCTCCTCCAGGTCTTCCTCTTCGGAGTCAGAGGAGGATGAGAGCCCCCCGCTTGGAGGTGGTCTTCTGGGCATGGCCACCCATACCCGTTCTGGGGGAGCCCGCAGTAGCTCAGGGATAGGGCGCAGCACCAGATGACACTTGTAGCTAATCTGAGAGCGCTGCAGACAAGGTGCTAAAGTCAGATCTGAGAGGGAGGGGCAGCACTGACACCCTGTCCCCCAGGCAAAGGAGGCCTAGGCAGGTAGGTAGAAGCCCAGAATCGAAACAATAAAAAGCAGGAACACCAGGGAGGCCACAAAAATACTAGGTCAGGGGGAGAGGTAGAAAGAATAGCCCAACTCACCTGCCATCTCCTCCGGGACAGGAAGAGCTTCAGGTGATCCGTGCTCACCTCTGCGCCCTTTGCTTGTGTCTGTAAACCCAGGAAAGAGAGCCTGAGGGACAGCTCTCTGTCACTAGACCCTCAAGATTTGGCAGTTGAGAAAGTCCATGGACAGTGGAGCAAGCAGCACTGGGTCTGGGTTCCTGGGCATCCCCTTTCCCCTGAGACTGTCAGGACAACTGCCAAGAGGCACAGCTGTGGACAAATTCTCTGAAAAGAGGCAGAAAAGAGGTGACTCCCATGGATGGATTCTAAGCTTGCACCAGGCTGAAGCTCCTCTCCTGGAACACAGCTGCCCAGAGAGGCTTGTACTCTTAAGCCCTTGGCTGGCCTCCAGCTCCCCAGATGTCTCTGTGTAAGGCCAGAATCCCAGACATCTGGAGCTGTAGTGGTCTAGACCAAAGCATATACTCCCCTCAGTCCCTGACCCAGGCTGTCTCTCCTTGAGTTGGTTACGGGTTTGAGGAAGGAGACACTTCAAGAACTGCTGGCAGAATGACCTCAGTCTTCAGCCAACCCAGCTCAGCACTCAGTGGAAAGTTTGTTCACGAACTCTTTCTGGACTCATCTGCTGCCTGACACTGCATAGGGCACTAGGATTTGAAAAATGAATGGGTGAGAACTCTGCCCAACACAGCTCACGGGGAAAGGATGAGCCAGTAGGCCACCTACCCACTACAATGCAGGACACAGGTGGGCACACAGAAGTGAGGGAGACCAAGGCTCATCTCGGAGGCCAGGGAGACCCTTACAGAGGGTTGCCTGGACCTATGCCTGGAGTCCATACACCAAACAGTTCATTGATTGAGCCTCATCTTCCTTCTCAACAAAATGGCAGTAATGGCACCTTCCTTTGCAGAACTGCTGTGAGGCTAACAGAGTATATATGTAGAATGTACGCATCATATTTATAACGTACATCATAGGTGCTCAATAAGTAGAACTGTTAGTAACATTCTCTTTCCCTCTACTTCCTGTACCACTATCTGGCAGGATTAGACTCACTTTGAACCAAGGATGTTCTAGGGTCTCCTCTGCAGTAGGTCTCCTATAAATAAATAAGGATTGATTAGGGATTTATCATTTATTCACTTATTCATTCATGCAGTCAATAAAGGTTTGAGAAAAGGGGGCCCCTAAAAAAAAGCTAGTATAGTATGTCTAAAAGTAGAGGCTCCACAGGAGTAGGCATGTGGCATTAGGGGTCTCTGCAGGTGGCGGAGTCCTTGGGGTGCATACTCACAGCCGGTCCTGTACCAGTACTTTGATGAGGAAGCCCCGGGCCTCTCTGCTTAGGCTCAGGAACGTGGTCTCCTCAAAGGCCACATTGTAGTTACGAATGTTCATCAATGTCGTCCGATCATTTTCTCCAACAAACGGGGAGACACCTGTCAGGCTGAGATGAGGAAAGCTGCCATGAGAGGCTGGTAGGACCTGGACTGGGACAAAGCTGAAGTAGGATGTTGGGTAGGGAGTACAGCACCAAGAACATATAAGATGTAGGTTGTGGGAATGGCAGCTGCCAGGCAAATCTGGACAAGAAGTCAGAGATTTCGCTCTCGCTTGTCCTTCCCCAACCCCTGACCTCTCGGATGTGCAGAGGAGCACTTCTGTCTTGGGACCAGGTAGCCCATGCTTCTGTCCCACTCCTAGTGTGACTTGCCAACTAAGCCTGAGCCCTGATCCCTCTAGCTGTTGTTCTGAATTATTGGGGCCAAGTAGCTCTTTGCCAAAATGGCACTGTATCTGCACTGGCCTCTCTTGGTCTCATGTCTCCACTCCTTATGAAGGAGCATGGTAGTGGACTAAGTGTGGACACACAGACCGGAGCATCTGTATTCAAGCATTCATGTGATCTTTACAGTGTGTGTAAAGGAACAGAGGTGGGTGGAAGAGAGAGGTAGATTGCAGGCCCTGTAAATGTTAGGGGTGGGCCTGCCAGGACAGCTTAGACTGCACAAGGGTCCTTACCAGAGGAAAGCCACGACACCCACGGGCCTGTGGAAAAGAAGAGCAGAAGGATGAGAGAGGAGCCCCACTCCCACTGAATGTGAGTGGTTCCCTGCTACTTGGAATTTGAAAGAGACATGTCCTTCCTGGGAACACTGACCAGGTCAAATGGGCATGGGATGCCACTTTCAGGAAGGACTATAACATCCTAGAGAAGTCATAAGTCATGGCAAGACCAGCTGAGGAAGCCCAGAGAAGTCTGGGGACCATGCCTCCCTCACTGAGGGAAGGGCCACCCCCAAGGAAGATAAGCGCTGTAGTGCTAAGACTGTGATTGGCTAGTCACGACTGGGTGGACATCAACAGGGAAGAAGACCCTATGAGCACTACCACCAGCTGCCTGTTAGAGAAGGAATCCAGTCTTCAGAAAGTTCTTCTTTGCTGGTAAGTGCAACCCTAACTAGCATGGCCCACCCTGTGCCCCAACATGCCCGCATTACCAGATGTCAGTGACTCCAGATACGGGGCTCTGGTTGACAATCTCGGGTGCCACAAATTCAGGTGTGCCATACTGGCAGTACTGGGGCTCTCCTGGAGTCAGCTCCTGGGCGTTTCCAAAGTCACAGATGCGTACCTGCTCTTCACCCTCTGCACCGTCCCATATCAGCAGGTTCTCAGGCTACAAGACACAAGATATGGGGGGAGCAGAGGTAAGACTGATTCCTACCTCCTGCTGCACAGGGCTGCCTGCTCTCTATTCTCCACCTTACCTTGACATCCAGGTGCAGCACACGGCTCTGGTGCAGGTAGCATATGCCTTCTAGCACCTGCCGCATATAGGTCCGGATCTGCGAAAACAGGGGCCCAGGCTCTGTTGGCATCAGGTGGAGAACTATGCAAGGACAAGTCTTGGGCAAGAGGTCAGGCCGTGCCTGAAAAGTAGCCTTCAGATGGCTCATGGAAGGGGCAGAAACACAGGTTTGGGGTTGCTAAGTCTAAAGGCTATCATATACAACTTCACAGGTTAGGCAGAGCCCAATTACAGTGCGCAGACATTTATCCTATAATAAACAGAGCTGTGCAGTGTGCTCCATATAACACCATATATGGCAGGACTGTGGTGAGATCAACAGAGTCTAGGTGGGACTCCTGGGAGACATATTTGGAGAATATGTATATGAGAGAGTGGGAAACAGAGTTAGGGGTTGGGGTCTGCTGAGATGAGAGAGGACAATGTAAATCCCAAATAGATGGGGGGTCTGATCTCACTGGATGGTCATTCTGCTGCTTGCTGGACAGTGCTCTCCACCACTACATCTGGCTTCTTCATGGGCAGAGAGGGCATGTGTAGGACCCACCTGTTGGTTCTCAGAACTTAGGTGGGTGAAGGATGGTAACAAATCTGGCCCCTGCCACCCACTGCCCTCACCTCAGACTCACAAACGGTGGGTTTCCTGGCCATTCGCTCCAGCAGCTCCTCTGTGCAGCTATATCATCGGTCAAGGAAAATAGCGACCACTATTGACTGCTTGGCTCAGCCCCACAGCTCAGCACAGGCTCAGCTCAGCTCAGGATTCTCTTTCCTCCCAAAGCCCATCTGGTGCCAGTCAGAGACGGTGTCTTACTCTTCTCTGTTATCTGGCGCACAGATGGGCTAACTCTGCTTGAACTCTCACTCACTGCAGGACCTCACACAGCATTTAACTTCTCCACACCGAGGATCCCTCAGGTATAAAACAGGGGTACCATTTCCTTTCCTGCCCACTCTATGAAGTATTTACAGGGTCAAATTATAGCAGAGTCTTGTTAACTGGTGATAGAACTTCTTGTCTCTATTTGATAATGACCCAGAGGTCTATGACATAGAATAATTTTGTCATTTTGCTAAGGTTCGGATTTGAACAATGCAGCCTGTGAGGCTAGTGTGCAGGTCACGGTCACCCTGCTACAGAAAGCTAAGCTAATCATCCAGCATCTTAAGCTCACTGTACCTTTTTAAGTCAATAAAGGGTAAGATCTATTCCTTATGAAAACAACACTCTCTTCAAAAGCAGGTTATCAGTGCTCTGCAAAATGAGATCCTCTCCTATGTGCAGAAATACTGTACTGCAACTTATGATTAAAAACTATCTGCCAGTTATATCATCTAGGGAAGGTAATAACACTTAAAACCACTACATATCTGTTTTGTCATCTATAAAATGGGGATAATAACATTCTATGAGGCTGGTATATATGAGTATTGAATGGGCTAGTATTGATAAAACTCATAGAACACTACCAGGCACATGTTAAATGCTATGTAAATACAAACTAAAACTATGTTGGCTTTTACAGAAGTCTCCAGACTTATATTTTCCAATTGTCCACAGGACTACTTTGTGAACAGTAAAATGTGCTTCAGGGGATGGAGGAATGGTACAGCAGTTAAAGAGCTTGCCTTGCAAGCACAATGTCCTAAGTTCAATTCCCAAGCAACACATAAAGCCAGGTATGGTGGCATATACCAGTAATTCCAGCACTGGGGAGGCTGAGACAGAAGGATTGCCATGACTACAGAGCCTAGACTACATAGTGAGTTCAGGACCAGACTGGGCTACAGAGCAAGACCCTCTCTCTCTCTCAAAAAAAAAAAAAAGTGCTGCAAATTCACTGGTCACTGAGGCACAGGTGCCCACCACTCTCCAGCTCCTAGGATACAGCTCAGTGACAATGACCAATCCCCGGCGCCTCTCAAAGGCCTCATGGAAGTAGAGGACGCAGTCGTGCTGAAGCCGGGCCAACAGCCGGGCCTCCTTCCTTGCTGATGCCTTGGGCTTGGCCTGGCTGGGGATGAACTTGGCTGCAAACTCCAGGCCAGAGCTACGCTCCACCACACGCCGCAGGTAGGAGAAGGCACCTCTGAGGAACACAGAAAAGCAACAGGACTCAGCAGTCACTGAAGTACTGATTCTCACCCCCCCTGGCCCGTAGACCCAGCGGACTCCCATGGTCCCCAACACTCTCTCCTCCTGGCCTCACACCTGCCAATCTCCTGGTGGATGTCATAAAAGTCACTGAGTCTCCTTCCTCGATGCTCCTCATCTTCCCCAACTCCCTCAACCTCCATAGCTGTCTGAGCTGAGAGAGACAGATGTCGTGGGGTTAGGTGGGGAGGGCGAGAAAGGGATGAGGGCAGAAACTAGGACAGGTGGGGCAGATGGAGACAGAAGAGGAGCCCAGCCGGGGCTCAAGGAGGCATGCTGGGGCTGGAAGATGTGGTGGTTAGGAGTAAAGGGTGGGGTGGGGTTTCATTGCATTCTTGGAGTGAGCACTTGGTCCTTCTCCCTAGGAACTCCAGCCCACCTGAATGCACAGCCAACTCTGCTTTGCAGGAGACTTCACCCGCCAGGTTCCGGGCAGTGCAGGTGTAGACACCTCCATCCTGGGTCCCCGTGCTGAGCACCACCAATGAGCATTCATTCTCCTCATACACGAAGCTCACATGGCTGCTCTCAGCCAGCAGCATCTCATCCTGCAGCGGCGGGTGTCACCTTCAGATGGGCTTGACTTCACCTTTACCTGGGACCCTGCTTCACCTCCATGATAAGGACCCAATTTCATCTTGATCCAAGGGCCAGGAGCCTATCTACCAGGTCCCATGCCTGTCTCCACCCATGGCAGCATCCCAGGGCCTTGTTCCTGCAGGACCCAGAATCAGCTTGTCCATTAGCTCCCAATATCTCTGTACCCCTTATTTAGTCCTCTGGGTTCTACTTCCTCCTGATCACATCTCTGCCCAGGACTGGCTGGCATCACCCTACCTCTGAGGCCTCCCAGAAGCTCTGCTCTCCCCCTTCCCATTTAAAGCTCCCAGCCAGCTGGCTTAGCTCCCTGCTGTAGCTTGCTCTACCCTCTGACCTTGTACCACATGATGTCCGGCACAGGTTTCCCCTCAACCACGACAGCAAAGCGAGCGGTCTCCCCAGCCCCCACCTCCACGTCCTCCATGATAGATTCAAACCGAGGGGCCTCTGGAACACACAGGGATAGAAGAGACCAAGGGAGGAGGCAGGATGTCATTTTCATGCAATCCTGCCTCCTCAGCCCCTCTCCAAAATCTCCATCAGCAACAGGCTCAGCCAGAATGCAAGGCCTTGGCCTCCCAGTCCTGACCCCCCTCCCAATACAAACACCAAAGCGCCTCTCCTGGCCTAAGCACCCTTTCTGTAAATCCAAACATGATGTTCTCCAAATCTCAGAAACACTGTCACAGCAGCAGGCTTGCTTTGTTAGACCCTCAGTGTACATTTGCCAGCTCTGAAATTAGGAGATTTTCACACACAAAAGAAATCTGGATTTCCTGTCTCGAAAAAAATCAGGACTGGTTGTCCTAAGCGGCTTCTCTCCCTGCAACCAGCAGGTGAGGCACACAGCTCAATGCCGCCCTCTGGGGGCCATCACCCTTCTCTCGGTTGGACTACAGCATGTCTGCCTATACTTAGGCCCTGCTGGAGGCTCTCACTCTGTGAGCCAGAATGAAGTACACCAATGACACTGCCTTTGTCTTGAAATTTTTCTCTCAGAATCTTATTTAGATGTCGGGAGAGCCTTCTACCATCTTGGAGATGGAAAGATGAACAAATGAGTAATCCCCAAATATTAACCAGACAATCCAGCAGCTCTCAGCTCAGTTCTCCCACATGTGGCTATTATCTGATTCCCCACACATATCACATGGTTGCATTATTCCCTTAAAAGCAGCATCTAATTCTCATGGTGTAATGAAATACATTTTGCCAGAAGGTTTATGAAGAGGAGTGTGACTTCCAGATGCTTCTGCCCTGAGCTCATCTAAGGAACTTGGCTTTAAGGGGAGTAGGAGTGGGAGTGGGACTGATTGATGAGGCCCCAGCAAAGAGAAGAGTGACCAGCTACAGTTCACCACCCATTGCAGGGACCACCAGGTTTTATACAGGAAACAGGGAGACCATCCTAGGGTGGAGAAGATGCTGGTCTGTGTAGATGTGGAGAAAAGGGAGCTGGCATTCACCTGAACTGTCTGGCCAGTGGTGGGGTGAGACCTAGAGGAATGGGGATGTTGATCCAAGCCCCAGCTCCATTTTAACCCTGGCTGGCAGGGACAGTCTCCCTCAGTCACTGTTCTGTCCAGGTTGGGCTGCAGGACTCTGGGGACCAGCGCCTTCCTAAGTTCCAGACATAGGATGATAGCTGAGAAGATGAGTCTACTAGATGGTACTGCCAAGGAGCAAGGCAGTGACTAAATAGGAAGTGCTGAGCATGGGGGCTGGGCAAGAAGCATAACTACTAAAGGGAGATCCGGTGCCTGTCCATCATCGCCACCGCTGGGCCTGGAGCGTCTCATCTCTTCCTCACGCCCTCACCCTCCTCCAGCCACTCCTGACCCACTACAGAGAAGCCTTCTTCCCCTCTGAATCGGGCTTCCCATCTGTGGCAGAGATGGGGTATGTGAAGGTGGTGGGGCAGTTTATGAAAGCCAAAGCACTGGAAGGTTTCAAGTGAATGTCAATTACTGTCTTAAAGCACCAGAAAATGTCCATTTGCCTTTTGATTGCCTGTGCTAACTAAACTGCCACTGTCTTTGCTTTTGGCTGGAGTCGTATCCAATCAGCAGGTAATACTGTTCAGCTCATGTGGAGGTGAAGCACTGAGTGGCAGTTACAGATGTCTAGAGTTAATTAACAAGCTGAAAAACAAAACAATTACTACCTAACACATGCTATGGCTTAAGAAGCTACACTTTTAAAGGAGAAATTATGAAAAGAGCCTTTGCTGCAAAGGTTGGGAGGTTCTGCCAAATAGGCTTGTGCAGAAGGGGCAGTCAGGAAACTTAGCACAGGGAGTCAGGTGATAAGCTGAGAACATAAACTTTTTCTTAACCAACTGGGTCTTTCCATGTTTGTTATAGCTGAGATACTATTTCTGTTGGGTGTAGCACAGGAGTTAAGAGCAACACTCTTGGACTTTGTAGCCTGACATCTAGACTTGAACCCAAATCTCATGCTTGTCAGGTTGTGCAACTTTGAGCCACACTCTCTGAGTCTCAGTTTTCTCCCTTATAACGTAAGGATAGCTGTGGGGCCCTAGTGGCACAGGCCTATAATTCCAGTAGAGTACTCTAGGAGGCCAAGGCAGGAGGATCACAAGTTTGAGCCTAGTCTGGGAAACTTAGTGACTTAGTAAGATCCTGTCTCAAAATCAAAAATAAAAATTGGCTCAGTATTAAGGCTTTGGGCTTGAACCTCAGTCTTGCAATAAATAAATAAATAAATAAATATAAGGATAGCAACCAACCTATCTCATAAGATTGATGTACACATTAAATGAGGTGACACATGTAAGGCACTGCCCACTAATCCAGGTACCTAGAAGGTACTCAACACATATCACTAGTATTATTACTACTACTATGTCTAGTACTGATACTATTACTGTCGTTAGATGAACAGTCCTCAAAAAGAGGACATGGGGTCAGATCCCTAGCAGTGCTAGGTGGGTGTGTGCACTTGGGACTGTCCCTCAGAAGAAGAAATGGGAAAAAGGCCACTGTCACTCACCTGCTAGCTCCAGTGTGACTGAGCAGGTGTTTGTACCATGGCGGTTGCGCGCAGTGCAGGTGAGGGGGCCCACATCCCGGCGGCTCACCCGGCAGATCCGAAGACAGTACTGATCGTCATCTGGCTGGCTCAGCTCATATACACCTGCCCGAGCCTCAAGGAGGGCCCCTCGGCAGCTAAGAGATACATGACAGGGAGATTCTGCCAGGCCAGGCCAGGCCAGGCTGTTGCATGTGGGGAATCAGGTGAGAAGGGCAAGTCTTACCTCCTCCAGATGACCTGGGCCTCCACATGATTGAAGGTGACGGTGACACTGGCAGGCTGTCCCTCTACCACATACACAACATCTGGTTTGTCCAGCACAGCAGGAGCCTCTTCCAGGGGTGAGCCTGGGAGAGAGATGAGGAAGCTGAGGCTCAGAGAGATTTAGTGTTTTGTCCAGGGAAGAAAGAAATAGAGCCAGGCATAACCAGAATACACAGGGAGCTGAAGAAAAGGAAGCCCCCCCCCCAAAATAAAAGACCCTATTGAAAATTGGGCAGAAGAAATGAAGAGGCAGTTCACTCACGAAGAAGTTCAAATGGCCAATACATACATGAAAAGATGTTCAACATCCCTAGCCATAAAGGGAAATGCAAATCAAAACAATGCTAAGATACCATCTAACTCCAGAGAGAATGACCTGTATCAACAACTCAAATAGCAATCAGTGCTGGCGAGGCTGTGGGGAGAAAGGAACCCTCCTGCACTGCTGGTGGAAATGTAAATTCATACAACCACTTTGGAAAGCAGTATGGAGAACTCTCAAAAGACTAGAAATAAATGTCCCCTTCGATCTAGCGATACCCCTCCTGGGAATATTTCCAAAAGAGTGTAAAGCAACACATAATAGAGATACATGTATACCCATGTTCATAGCAGCACAACTAACAATAGCTAAAATATGGAAGTCACCAAAATACCCATTGACAGACCAATGGATACACAAACTGTGGTATATATACACAGTGGAATACTACGCATCTATAAAGTCCAACAGCATGGAGGCTTTTGTAGGCAAATGGAAGAAGCTTGAGACCACCATGCTTAGTGAAGTGAGTCAGAAGCAGAAGGTGAAACATTGAGTGGTCTGTTTGATATGAGAGACCCAGATCACTACTATCTCATGGGACTTAAAATGAAAAACAGAGGGAACCAGGTGGGTGGGATTGGGAGGGATGGGGGGCTTGGGTGGGGGTTGAAAGGAGAGCCAGGAAGTCCTTGTCACCTTGACAAGATACGTATATGCACAAAATGCTCAATTTCAATGTAAACCTTAATATTTGCACTTATACATATCAATAAAATGGAGGGGGGAATAGAGCCAGGGCTATACTCCTGCTCATCTGACCCCTAAGCATCAGCTTTGTCTTGTGCCCTGCTGACACTGATGGGCTGCTACTATGGCTGACCATAGTTATCTAGTCCCAACCAACTTTTTTTTTGAGACAGGGTCTCACTCTGTAGCCCAGGCTGGTCCTGAACTCACTATGGAGCCTAGGCTGGTCTTGGACTCACAGCAATCCTCCTGCTTCAGCCTCCCAAGTGCTGGGATTACAGGTGTGCGCCACCACGCCCGGCTTACATGGTGTTGGGGAATTGAACTGGGTACTTAGCACTTGACTTAACTCTTGCTAGGCAGGTGCCTTAACCACTGAGCCATTCCTCCAGCCCCAGACCAGCTCTGAGCCTTTACCACAACCCCGGCCCCCACCCAAGGGAGCACCCCACTCACCTCTCTCCAGCAACTGCACTGGCTCGGAGGGCGGCGAGGGCTTGCTACTGCTTTTGCCGCTGGTGCTAAGGACCCGGAAGATGTGCTGGAGTCCCTTCCGTAGCCCCGTGGCTGCCCAGCCAGGCTCCCTCAGGCCTGTGACCAGTGCTGTCCACTGGTCAGAGCCCAGCACCTGATGCTGCACCGTGTATGTCAAGGAATCTGGATCTAGAGGACAGGCAGCTGTTGAGGCCACTGTTGATGGGGCAGCACTGTACCTCCCCACCCAGCTGGCCTAGACCCTGAACTCATCACTAACTTTCTCTGAGCACATGACTCAGTTTTCTTTGTTGTTTTCTATATTACCATATGCTTTTGCTCACTTGTTGCCCCAGACAGATTTGAAGACAATAAGCCACCAGTTATAGGCTTGTAGGAAACTGGACTTATATTCCAATTAAAGACCCTAGACAAGGGCAGAAGAAGATGTTGCCAGCATCACAATCCAGGTACCTAATCCCTCTGAGAAAAAGAAGGGCTTGTGTCCCCTGCCTCTTCTCCTGATTCAGAGCTTTTGGCCCTGTTTCACCCATTTCTGTCCACACTTCCCACCCTGACCCTGCCCTATTCTTGGAGACCTGGCTTCTTCGGTGTCCCTTCCTTCCTGCTCTGTCCCCATTCCCTCCCCACGCAGGGCCCTGCGCCACCCTGACTCACCGATGGCCATGTCCAGGATCCTAGGTGGGCTCCATGTGAGTGTGATCGTCCTCCCTGTCGCAGCTACCACCTGCGGGGCACCATCTGGTGGACCTGGAACCACATCTGAAAGCCACAAGTTGGAGGCCCATTGGTCGTTCAGAGCCCAACAGCCTTACAGGATCATCTTGCCTCAGGGCAGAAGGCTGGGGACCGGGGGCTCAGCCACAGGGGTGGGGCAAGGCCAGGTGGTCCTCAGGGAACTAGAGAGCAGCTGGTGTGGATACCCCTCCCTCACAAGGCCCCCTGAAGAGTTCCAGAGGTTTGATTGTGGATGCAGCTGCCAGGCAGGATACCTGCTTTACCTGTGACATAGAGGTGGGCATAGCAGGCAGCTTTGCCTAGCTTGTTGGCAATAACGCTCTTGTAAACACCAGCATGCTGAGGCCCCACAGCAGGGAACACCAAGCGATGTACATCCCTGTCTGGGGAGGAACAGAGACACTGAGCTAAGAGGATGCTTTTTCTTTTCTTCTTTTCTTTCAAATTTGTTGGTGCTGAGGACTGAACCCAAGGCCTCATGCTTACTAGGTAAGTGCTTGCCACTGAGCTAGATCCCCAGCCCTAAGCGAGTGCCTTGAGGGGTAGGTCCAGCTACTACAGGTCTGATCACTCCATCACACACTGAAGAGGCAAGTTGGGGAGGGCAGGGGAAACAGGAAAAACAGTGTCCATGCACCCAAAGCCTACACCTCCAACCTGGCCCCTCTTGCTGTTCCCTCCAGAATTTCAAGCCTAGCAACTTTGCAACTTCCTCCCACACTGGGCCACCATCTGGAGACCCTACCCTATGGACTGCCTCATTTCTACATCTCCTGAATCTCTATGGGGCCTAAAACTCTGAGTCAAACTTCTGACAGGGTCCCCCAAATTCCTGCTTCCCCTTACTTATGGCTGCTTCCCTTCCATCCCTTTTCCAGTAGATCCCCAGGAAAGCTCACAGCCCAGATTCCCTTCCAGCCAGGCTCATTCCTATTCCTTCAGGTCTGGAGGCTGGCAGACTACCAGGTTCCTGAACAAGCCATGAGTTCCAGTCCAATACTTTGGGAGTCTAAGGCAAAGCCCAGCCTGGGTAGCTTATTGACTTAGCAAGATTCTGTCTCAAAATAAAATTTTAAAAAAGGAAAAGGCGCTGAGGTTGTGGCTTGGTGCTAAGGCCCTATGTTAAATCCCCAATACCATTTTTTCAAAAAAGCCTCCCTTTGGAATATTCTCCTATTATCCAAGGCTTCCTTCTTCAGGACACCATACAAGTGAGTAAAACCTCACAAAGCCTATCCTGCCATGTGCCAGCCCTCTTTTCTCTGTGCCCTGGTTCCCTCCCTGGGACTTGAGCCCTCTCATCCCACATCATCTCTGGACATTGGGCCCACATTGCTCTGGGAGTCCTTCCTCTTTACTTCTATGAGTCATAGCTCCTCTCTGGCCTGCCCCCTTAAAGACAGGGCTGCTTTGGTCCAGATACGCTTATCCCACCCAGAAATCAATGCCTTGTGTGCAGTAAGTGTCAAATACATTATGTTATAAATTAAAATAAGATCTGTCTGCCCTGACCTTGCCCCTAGGTTTCCTCCCCAACTGCTATCCCTCTCTGTATCCCACCCCGCTTCTCCTAGGCCCAGCTTTGGCCAGATACTCAGCATGCTCCCCCCAACCTTGTCAACATTTCTGCAAAATTATCCCACTTTACCAATGAGGTCAGAGACATTAACTGACTTGTCCAAGGTCACATAGCTAATAAATGATGAAGCCATTGCCTGAACTTAGTTCCATTTCACTCCAAAGCTCTTTCTCTACACCCCGTTCCCCAAATGATAAGGAGGCTGTCTCTAGCAAGGACATGAAGAGAGGCCTGCACTGCCCTCCTTGACATCAGGAATGTCAGCTAAACAATCCTCCCTTCCTTAGCTGTTATCTCTGGATAGAACAGTCATCCATTCACTTATCTCCACTCACACTCTATATAAAGGAGGAGAAGGCAAAGGCTGCCAGTGACCCCAGACACAGGCAGAAGTACAGACACCAGCTCATATCCTGAAACACGCCCCCCCACCCCCCCACCCCCCCCACCCCCCGCTCCAGGCCCTTAAAGCAGATGAAGACCCAGGGAGGCCTGTGGCTGAGCACTAAGAGCTACGGCAGGAGGCTGAGGGCAAGGGTCATAGCCAAGGTGGTGATGCTGGAGAAGGGATGAGGGTGGGGTTGGGATACTGGGGCATGGGTGACTAGGAATATCATACAGGAGATGGCACAAGTCAGGCAGTCTTTGCTTGCCTTTGAGCAAGGCCATGTACCTCTCTAAACCTTAGTATCCCCATCTGTAAACAGGACTCATAGTTCTTGCATACAGGCCTGCGGAAGGTAAGATCATCCACATCAGTCTTTGGCACTGAGTCTAGCATTTAGAAAGCACTTAATAAGGGGACCTTGGTCACTTACAGCTGTGATATCATGGGCATGACTTAGAGGAGGCAGACAGATCTCACATGAGATTCAGATTCCTTCAAGGATGGAAATTCTCTCAGGGAATATACCTCAGACCAAGGGACTCCAACCCAAATCTGCCCCCTTGCAATTCCCCTGGTCCTTCTTCCTTATTTAGTATTTGCTAATAACCCTAAGCAAGTATTATCAGCTAAGCCCTGACCACACAGGCCCTCATCATGACATTCCTCAGAAGGTGCAGCAGGACCAAGGAGAAAGGGCAACAACAGCAGAGAGGACTGCGTTCGTCAATCTCTTGCTGTCTGTCAGACCCTGTTCTCAGTGCTGTATATGCATGAGCTGATTCCACTCTCATTAAACCCCTTTACAGATGTAGGAACTGAGGCACAGATGGGTGCTGTACCTGTTCACAGTCCTGATGCTGGTAAGCAGTAGGCTACACTGCCTGTACAGGAAGTGCAACGCTGGGTACTACGTAGGCTGGAAGAGGGATGTGATAAGCTGACAGCCCCAGGGGCATCCATTCCCCCAGACTCCCATCTCTGACCAGGCAGCAGATAGAGGGCACTGAAGGAGGATGGGGAAAGGGAGGGACCTGGAAGCCAAGAGGGTACTGGAGAGGACAGTCCTGGACACGTACACTGTGTCATGCGCCGATCATCACTGCTCTGAATGCGGTGGCCATTGTGGAACCAGCTGATGGTAGGGTAGGGCAGACCAGTCACTTGGCATTCCAGCATGGCCTCCTTGGTCAGTCCCACCTCCAGGTCCTGCAGTGGCCGCAGGAAGTCAGGAATGGACAGCCGTTCCAGCTCACCCTGCTCTGGCTCCTCTGGAATGGATGGCATCTTCTCCAGCTTTGAGCTGTAAGAATCACACAGCTGCCCAGAGGCACAGGGCTGTGCCTCCCAGTGCAGGGCAAGGGCCCCTCAGAGATGGTAGAGAAGCAGTGCCCGCAGCACCTGGGGCCATAGACAGTACCTGGGGCCTGAGGCCGCTGTCCTTGGCTCCTCCACATACAGCTGTGCTGAGCAGTGGGCCTGGCCGTGAGTGTTGCTGGCATTCACCACATATAACCCCTCATCCTCACCGCCCACATGGGCAATGTGCAGTGAGTGCAGACCCCCATCCTGACGCAGCCGCAAATTGTCACTCTCTTCAACCAGGTGGCCTAGGGGCAGGAGGATGAGGATGCAAGGCAGGCCCTCTGGGTTTGCCCTCTTCTGGCTTAGGCCCATGGGGGTCTCCCAACATCCACAGAGGGGGAGGCCATACCAAAATGAGTCCAGGTAACAGTGGGGGGAGGGGTGCCACTGATCTTGCAGTCGAAGCGGGCAGCACGGCCCTCTAGCACCTCTATATCTTCCAGCATCCGGGTGAACAGGGGTGCCAGTGAGGGCCGCACAGTGAGCCGGGCGCTGCAGGTCAGTTCATCTGGGGGCAGGAGGTAATGCTGGGGCAGGTAAGGCCCTGCTGTCCTAGGCACCCCACCTCACAGGCCCTGCCCAGCCTTACAAGGCCTGAGCAGAGCACCGCCAAGGTACTAGGCACAGGAGAGGCTGGGGAAGGATCCACAGGCTGGGCCTCCTCTGGAGGGTAGAATTCAGCAAGATTGGGCAACAGGCTGACAAGGTGGCCAGAAGCCCATAGGAGCCCAGGCCCTGGCCCAGCCCTTCTCCTTTCATTGCCCTGCCCACTAGAATGAAGCACAGCCTGGTTCTGAGAAGGTCCTAGAAACTATGCCACTGCCTTCCCCATCTTCCCCCAACTCTCATCTGTGCCTGGGTCATCCCTCCCACCTGTCCTATACCCAGACCACATGGCCCTTGACTCTACTCTCCCCCCAACCTGAAGAAAAAAACTCTTCTGGAGGAGTTAATAGCTTAGCTGACCCAATCCTTCCTGCTCGCTGAGCCCCTCTAACTCCACCTAACTGCTCATCACCCGTTACCTGGCAAGGCAGGTAGAATCATCTCTGCTTTTCACAAGAGGACATGGCCAGGTAGGAGATGTCATCTAGAGTAACAGCTAGCATTTAGTAGGTTTCCCCTTTGTGGCCAAGCTCTTGGTTTGTTCTTTATATAGCTTATCTCACTTATCCTGCCAGTCCCCCTATATACTAGGTATTAGCATGATCCCTTTTTACGGATGAACCGTTTACTTAGAGGAAGTGACTTGCCCAAAGACACTGATTGGGAACTTGCACGGCAAGAATGGGAGCCTATGTCTAGGTTTGTTAGCTACATCTGAGAGCATATGTTCCCTCAAGGGAACAGCAGGCATGGCACTTTCTGAGCCAAATATTAAATACTGAATGTTCTGGTTGGTGTCCTTCACTATCTCCCCGCCCAGTGGACTTCCCCTAGGAGACAGAGTCTCATTTCTTGGGTGTCTCATTTTGCACCCAGGTCTTGCACCTTGGTACCCTCCCTTCGGCTCTCAGATGGTCATGGCAGCCTAAGGGCCTGAATAAATAGTTACCTTTGGCTGTGCTGAGCTTGCAGGTGTAGACACCACTGTCGTCCTCATGTACAGACGTGAGCAGCAGCTTGCATTTGCGGCCATCGAAATGCATCTTGCATTTGAGCAGTGCAGGCTGCAGCAGGCGGCCACGGCACAACCAGTCCACCTCCACGTCAGCAGGACCCGCCACGAGGCACTCAAACAGCGCCATCTCCCCGGCCCCCACGTCCACGTCCTGCAGGGGGGCCAGCACGGCCAGGGACCGGCTTTCAGGGTGTGCTGGGGGGAAGGCAGCCACAGGGAGCACACACAGAGCAGAGACATACAGGGTGAGGAAGACACACACATGCACACAGAGAGACAGACAGACAGACAGACACAGAGAGAGAGATGCATTTTGTTCCTCTGAAGACAGGGAAAGCCCACCCATCTGGCCAGGACAGCAAGGAGCTCCTAGGCCTGGCTTCAAGATGGCAACCCAAGTGGGCCAAGGAAGGAACTCATGACAGGTGAGAGGGAACTAAGGGAGGTGTTCTGTGGGGGACATATGTGGTGGCAGCGATGACGGCGGAGAAAAAAACCACAGCACACCAGCTGGGTACAAACTGGACTTTATTTGAGCTAAGAAACAGTATTTCCAAATATTTCCACCCTTGCTATGTCCCCACTCCTGCGCCAAGCCTAGTAACTCCCTCATTCCCAGACAGAACACCACCACCCTGTCTGTGAATGAGGACCCCAAATCCGCCAGGGCCAGGCCTCAGCCTGGGGCCACTGGCTTTTGGTGTCTTGTGAAGTATAAAAATGTTGTGCCATTCAAAACCCTTTCTGGAACGGTCAGTGCCTACCTTCCTCCCTCTGAGCCCCCCTGAGCACAATCCTGAGCCCTCTGGCTCCCCAATCCTGTGAATGCCATCCCCTGTCCTCTCCCTTTGTCTCACTCCACTTTACCTTGAGGTATCCTTCCCTTACTCTCACAAACACACAGACAGACAAACAGATAGACAGACAGTGGCCTGCAGCAGCATAGCACATGCATTCGCTTTGTGCTCCCCACAGGGAGAGACTGGGGGGCTTGACACCCCTCTTGGCTACCTCTTCCCACACTCAGTCCATTTGGAAGCCTCCTGGCCTGCACAACCATGTGTCCACTTGGGGAGAGAGGGTCCAGAGGGGCATGGGGCTACCCTGGTGAGCTGCACGGGCTGGGAAGGGAAAGGAAGGGGACGGGAAGGGAGGCTGGGAGAGGTCCGGGCCGGAGAGCCGGCTGGGTCTGTGGGCAGGAGGCAGTGAAACACAGCGAGGTCCGAGAGGTGCCTGAGACAGGGGCGCAGCTCGGAGGGCAGCGGGGGGAGCGCAGGCGGCCCCCTGAGCTCACTCGCCTGTGTACAGACAAAAACCTCAGTCAGCAAGCGGCAGGTTAGTGCAGCACACACGCACGCACGCACACAACGGCACGCACACGCACAGGCACACAGACCTGGCTAGGGCCCTTCCAGATACGGAGCTGCCTCTGACACTGCAGGGAGCACTGCTGCTTTTAGGTCCCCTGAGGCCAGCTCTGGGGTGGGAGGGCTGGCAGCCAGCCAGAGGCTGGGCACCTGGGGTTTCTGTGCAGCAGAGGCCCTGGGCAACCAGCGAGGAGGCATTCACAGGCATCAGGAGTACCCCAAAGCCTGCAGGATGTCAGGAGGAATCCCAAAAAGAGATGAGCACCAAGACACGGGTTAACACAGAGAAGCAAGGCAGAGCTGGGTCCTGAAGGAGAAGGAGCGGTCAGGGATCAGGACTAAAGAATAGACACCAAAGAGGTGGCAACCACAGGAATGAAGAGGCACCAGGGAGTGAAAATCAGGTGAGGCGGGCAGGGGGACCACGACCAGAGGTGGAGGCTCCAGCAAGTGCCTAGGAGCATCTTGGGAAGTTCCCAGAGCCGCCTCTGCCAGGTGAAGGGACGGAGCCCCATGGGAGACAGGGCTGGATGACGACAGAGTGAAAAGCTGAGGAAAGGTTCCTGGTCCTGACCCATTGCAGGGAAAGGAGACGTGAGAGGCCAGCAAACAGCCAATCTGAGGCGAGGGCAGGCTGGCTAGTTCTGTCATTTCTGCTGCCTACGAGGCTGCTCCCTTACGTCCCCAACTCTGGGCCCAGCCCTCTCCGCATTGCAGGGCTCTGCTCACCATGTCACCAAGGTCCCTTCGAACGGGTCCAGCCATGTGCCATTGCTACCCCCAAACCACGAAAGCTTCGGCACAGCAATAGGATGGGAAGGGAGAGCAAGCGGGCAAGAGGAGAGCAGGGCGTGGAGCTAAGGGAGAAGCCTGGCCGTGGCATGGTGACACGCTCAGAGGAGTGTGGAGTGAGAATGGCCAGCCACAGGAAGCAGGGTGTCTGGCTGACATCAGAGGCTGGCCTGAGGGAATATGAGGAAGGCTGTACTACACAGCAGGCTAAGTGTGGAACAATCTCTGTGTGGCCTTGGGCAAACTGTTGTTTCTCTCTGGGCCTTAGTTTTCTCAACTATAATAGAAGCAGCCAGACTGAGGGGCCACTTGGCCTTAGCGTGTGGCACCCTACAACTCTGAGGCTGCGTGAGAGCTGTGGGTAGGTGGGGTCAGGGCCATGAGGGTGTGCGGCTCTCACCTCGGACCTCTAGGCGGGCCTCACACTGCCGAGCGCCGTATTCATTGACCGCTTTGCAGGTGTAGAAGCCAGCATCGCCCCGCTCAGCAGCCAAGATCCTCAGCCGGCACAGCCCACCTTCAGCCTCCTCTGCAAAGCGCCGCTGATCTGGGCGCACAGGCTGGCGATTTCTGAGCCTGTCAGAGGGAAGAAATCAGTCCCAGAGTCAGAAGCCTAAACTGCCCATGCAGCAACATGGGGCTGTGGAATGATGCAGGCCCCTGCCCCACCAAATCTATTTCACTGATCATGGGAAACCCAGGGATGCAGAGCTAAGTCTTTACCCTGGATCTGCCTTTGTATCCCTCCAAGAACTCCTAGACCACCTCAGTCCACCTGGATCTCCCTTTCCAGAGCCAATGCATTTGGAATATAGCCTAACTATTTAGCTCTGAATTGCTCTTAAATTTCCCCACATCTTGTTTTTATTTATTTAGGCAGCTTTTCTACTTCCCAAAAGGAATATGAAAGAACTTACAATGTTTAAAAAAAAAAACACTGTGGAAACCAGACAATCAATTAAAAATGAACAACACAACCCAAATCAACAAGAATACATGCCGAGCAGTCGATGTTGCAGGCCCCTAGGATGAGAGGGGAGCCACAGCTGAGACTCGCATTTACCTCTGAGCTTCAGAGAGCTTACAGACACATTGTGATGACTGTGACCAGAACAGGTCAGGCAGTGGGCCTCAAGAGTCACCCTGCCATCAACTAATGTGGGTGAGCAGCCTTCTCCAGGAGTGAGGGGACTCCTGGCCATTAATCCCAAGTGGGCAGATATGAGACCATTTATCATTCAAATTCCTCCCCAGAAGGGGAGGCCCTGAATGAGCCTTGAGCACCAGGCCAGGGAAGGGATATGTGTATGGGAGTGATTCTGTTATCTGAGACAGTGTCCCCCCTAAGACCTATAAGGCTCCTCTCCACTCCAGGAAAGCCAGCTCACGTGCCCCGCCTAGAGTAGGGGCACTCTTGGGGAATGAAGTGGCTGCTACTCACCAGGAGACCACGGGTTTGGGCTCACCCTGCACGCGGATGCTCATGATTACATCTTGACCTTCTCTTACTGACTGGTCCATGAGTGAGACCTGAAGGGGGACCCCAAAGTGCAGAGGTCACAATCAGGGCATAGCACTGGCTCCTTCAGTTGGGGGATTTTGGATGGAGGACTCTTCCATACCAGTCTGGCTGAGGCTGGCTTTGGGTAAGAAGGGTTAATGAGGCAAAGTCCTAGGTCTTGTTGGAACCTAAGAATGACCCCAAAAGCAAGAGACATCAAAGAAACGAGGGTCCACGGGGGCCTGGGTACCAGCTTCAGGGGTCTGACCTTGAAGGTGGGGGGCGCCTTGGAACCAGTGTCAGAAGAACGGCGGGTCTGGCTGGGACTGAGCTTCATGGTGGGAGTTCGGGGCCAAGTCTCCCCAGGCTCTGGGAACTCCTCTGGGGGGCTCAGGTACTCCTCATCAGAGGTAATGGGACTGCTGAAAGGAGATGTGGACCCACCTGGAGGAGAGACAGAGAGGACACTAGGGTAGGAAGGGGGCAGAGACCAGCCAACAGCATAGGCTGGTTTGGTACCCAGAGCATAGCAACAGAGATGGCTCCTGCAGGCCCTGGCCTGACTTCACTTCCTGGGCTCTGCTGGCTTGCTGTGTGACCTTGCCTGGGTGCTTCCTCTCCCTGAGCCTCTGATTTGTTCTGTGCCACAGACTGCCAACACTGAGCCTACTGATTCTCCTGGGAAGGGACATCACAAGGAATGGCCTGATGCAAAAGATTCAAAAAAGAGGGCCTGCTCCTAGGCCTTTGGGAGAGACCTGGAATTCTACTACAGCAGGAAATCCACATTCCCAGCATAGAGATGGGGCCCAAACTCCCAGTCATGGGCTCCAAAGGCAAGTGGTACCTGTCTCTTGGACCTCACAGTGGCAAGCAAAGACACCCATTTCTTAGGCGAGCTGGGCCTAGCACGGAGAAACACACACCTCAGACAAGCCCCATCCTGAATTCAGTCCAGGACCAATGAGATGGCACTGTCCAGCCTACCCTGCCCCCTCTCCCTTCTCAGCTGCCTGTCATAGACACCCCGGGGGCACCTGTTGGCCCTACAGCAGGGACCCAAAAATTCTGAGGAAAGCAGAGCTGGAGTCACCCACAGAAAAGGGAGCTCAGCCTGGAGAAGAGGAAGGAGTACCAGAGTCTGCCTTGGGAGAGGGGTGTCCCCAGGGCCCTGACGCCCTCCCCTGCAACTGGCCAAGGGCCCAGCCTCACTAAGCTGGCTTCTATCCGACTGCCAAATACAGACATGAATGTGCCACAGCCCCCTGGCCCCTCCTCCTGGTTTCCCCACCTAAAGCCCCCAGAAGGGCTGTACCCCAACTCACCACAAGATTCTGCACACGGACCCCAGCCTGCACCTTCCTGAAGGCTCTGCCCCAGTACCAGGCCCTCCAGTTGTCTGCCCACTGCCCACCCCCCTGAGCTCCCCAGGGAGCACAGGCCCAGCCTGCCCAGCCCCACTCACTTGCTGACCCAGCTGAGGCCCTGCACAGAGCTGGCCTGGGGGGAGGGGAAGGAGCCCAGAGGGGGAAGGAGGAGGCGAGGGTGGCCAGCCAGAGGTTGGGTGGCAAGTAGGCAGGCGCTGGGCTGGCTGGGAAGGTGGTGCCTGCTGAGACCACAGGCAGCTGCCGGCAGGAGCCTAGCGGCAGAAGCCTAGGGGAGGGAGAGCAAGGGGAGGGGCAGAGGCCAGCCCAGCTGAATTTAGCACATTCCCAAGCAGCAGTCTGCCTTTCCTCTCCTACAGCTCTGACACTGACAGAGGTGAGCCCTTCAGCGGGGCCTAGGCTTCAGGGGTGGGGGCTTCTGTCCCCAGAAGAAGATAGGGGTTGCATGCCATACTCTGCAGCATCTCAGATACTCGCCTGGCTCACTGGTGTTGACAAGTCTACCAAAGAAGGTTCTGGCGAGATCAGGCATGTTCAGAGTGGTATGGCCATAGACAAAAGAAGGTTCTGATGGTAAATGGCCTACCTGCCCCCTGCCCTGACCACACCCCAAGATCCCTGACCTGGGAACACACTGATCAGTCTCAAATACTGCACAACTAGGCCATACACTGCTCTCTCTAGTGCTGCAAACCTTCACTATTCTTCCAGGGATACCCCCCAAACCTGAGGGTGCCCAGAGTCCCACTTCTGCCACCTGGGTCCTGCCATAGCAGGTCTGGCCCGGTAGGCAGCCCAAGACAGGGACCTGTACCTAATCTTCCCATAGGTTCTGCTGACACAACTGTTGGCAACTAGACACCCTATCAGCCTCACCAGGGCCAACAATGAAGAAAGTAAGGGCTTCTCCCCACAACATCCCTCCTAACTGGCACCCATGTGCTTTCGGGCTAGGGAAGGGTTAAAAATGGAGCAAGAGAAAGGGAGCCAAAGGAGAGGGAAGAGAGGGCTGAATCTGATCGAGTGGACTGTGCCACTGCGCACTCTCAGGCATTGCCCAGACCCCCACCAAGACAGGCAAGAGGACTCAGCATTCCGGGAAGATCACAAGTTACAGCCCAGCGCGGACAACCTAGAACTCGGTGAGACTCTGTCTTACAATAAAAAATAAAAAATGGTCTGGGGAATGTACCTCGGTGAGCTCAGTCTCCAGTACCACACACACACATATACAAAGAAGACAAGTGGGCCCTGTGATATACTTATGTTCCCTCCATTGGCAGTCACTGCTCCTGACAGAGAGAACCTGGAACTCTGCACTGGGCAGCCCAGGACCCAGAGCAGAGGGTCACGCGTCTTCCCTCCTCTTACCAGCTCACCCTGCCCAGGGCCACATTCTAAAGCTATCACCTGTATTTCCCCGTCTTGCCTGGTAGCAAGGAAGGGCAAGGGCAGGCAGAGAAAGACCAGGTTTCTTGAGGTAGGGGAGGGGAGAGAAGTCAGGGTATGTGGCGCTGAATGTCTGGTCCTAGCTGAACTGAGACCATAAGCACCACCCCTGGAGGTGGGTGCCTCTTTCTCCTGGAGCAGGGAGGTCACCTCCAGGCTGGGCAGTGCTGAGGCAGCTCCAGGCCCAAAGAGAGAGAGATTTACCCTGGATTGGCAAGGTTTGCAGGGAGCTCCAGAGACCCCTGGTGGTGGTGCAGGGAATAGCCCTCCCAGCCACTACCCAAGCCCTCAAGCCCCTCAGTAAAAGGGACTGTAAGTGCGGCCAGAAAGAAATCTCAGTCTCTAGTGGGGCAGAACTAGGTGTCCAAGAGACAAGATCCTGCCATACCCCCAAACTGCATGTCCAAAGAGGCGGGTGGGGAACCCCTGGGCTCAGACAGGTTCTGATGCCACCTCCTGTCACTGCCACATAGTTAAAACCACTTTGATAGCCAGTCCCTAACATTTCTGCCCTGCTCCACCCACAAGCCTTTTTTTTTTTTTTTTTTTTTTTTTTTTTTTGCACTGCGGGAGACATAGTTATACCATCCAGAAAGTGAGGAGCAGGCACCTCCAAACCTAAGAGGTACGCAACCTCGCCATGCCACGGAAGGACTTCCCACCACCCTTGCATTCTGGCCCACTGACCTCCCGCCTCTATCTGTGCTTTTGACACTGCTCCTTGGTCCAACTCATTTAATGAATATACAGGCACCAGGGCACCCACAAATTGGGGAACCATTTTTCCCCGGACCAGCAAGCACATCAAAGTTAGTCCCAACTGTCTCCAATGTTCCCTGCTGTGTTCTCACCATAGAGATTGCTGCAGACACCACTGCCAGTATCTGGCACACAAAAGATACCACATAAGGCCCTTTAAAACAGGATTATCAGAATGATCCTTGAACTGCCCACATCAGAACCATCTGGGAGCTTATTTTGAAACGCTGGTTCCTGGGCCTTACTCAGCCCACAGTATTAGATTTTATAAAACAGGAGGTCAGGAAACTGAATTTTTCAAAAGGGCCCCTGGCGATTCTCACATACATAAAAGATTATGGAGCACTGTTGATTCTTACAGGAGGAGGACAACCCTATGAGGTGACTTCACTGAGTCCCAACCACTTAGCCATTCAACTTCAGAGCAGGGCTTTGGATGGAGGAGGTATGACCCTGGCAATGCATGGGCTTCCTACTGCACCGGCTGGCCTCTGGTCTTGAGCCCAGTCTCTTAACTCCCTGGCAGCGGTCTTCAGTGTTCACTATGTATCATAATTACCTGAGGGTTCCTTCAATCACAAACTGCTGGGTCCCTAGAGTTTGTGATTCAGTAGATCTAGGCTGGAATTGACAGCCTGTCTGCATTCCTAAGGGGGTGCTGAGGTTTCTGGTCTGGGGACCATACTTTTAGGACCCTGGCTTCTCTGCCATCCCAACCTCCTCTCTTAGGCCAACTCACCGCCCTTTGCAGCCTCCATGTTACCCAGCTTGCTCCTAGAGCTTGAAGCTCTTGGGACTGTCTGCTCCCACCTTACACCTACTCACTGTGGACCACAACAACCCCCAGCTGTCTGGTAGGGTTTTCATGTGTAGCTGCAAAAGCTAACAAGTAAAAAAGGCACAGTCAAGTTGTCAAGGCCCTTTGGCTGGTAGGAAAGACAAATCAGATGCAGAGATGACTAGAAAAGCAAGCAGGGATGAGTGACAAGGTGGCAAGAGAGGAGCAGATAAGATGGACTAGGAGCACAAAGGGCTATAGATAACTTTTGGCTTAGGGAGAGAGGGACCTGGGAGAAGAGACATTAACAGAATTAGAGTTTGCCTTAAGCAGAAAGAAAGGGAGAAAGACAGACAGAAAAGAAGAAAGAAAGAAAGAAAGAAAGAAAGAAAGAAAGAAAGAAAGAAAAAAGAAAGAAAGACAGAAAAAAAGAAAGCTAGCCAGCCAGCTTACTTCAGGCGGAAGAACCTGGATGAGCAAATGCTGAGAGGCCAAAGGCATGCGCATAGAGGCCTACAGCTCAACTGTCGGATGACAGCGCTGGGTGAAGAAGTAAATGTGGGCCTTACAATGTGAGAGCAGATGCCTCTAGCTGCTTTAGGCCACTATCAGGGCATTCTCAGGCATCTGTCCCCTCTGGTCCTATGGATCCAGGATGTAGAGGCTAGCTTAAGGTGTGTGGTCTTTACCTTGAAGGCCAAGGAAGTCTCCCTGTGATTTGATGGGAGGGTACAAGGGATTGTACCAAGAACCTTGCACATGCCAGACAAGTACTCCACCACTGCCTATGATCTTGAGAAAGGGAGGAACACACTAAGTGACAGCCAACATGCTTGCATGGCCTGGCCTGTTATGCCTTGCCCTCTACTGTTCTCATAGGTTATCCATGGCCATTTCTGAAAATGGCTATTGCAGTGATCCCACCAAGGAAAAGTGAATGGGAAGGAGAACTTGAGACACTAGAACATGGGATTTTCCACAGGGTGCTAACCTGACTATTTCCCATTGGACCTGACAGGACTACTTCTCTGGAACAAGAAGGACTGTGATGAAAACATTTTAGATTTAAAATATATGAAGCATCAGAGAGAATTTCACATGGTCAGCCTGACCTAGCTGTGTTGAAATTTCCTGACCCAGCAAGAGCTGAAATTTCTCATATATGATTATACCGGGTTGCCCTGTTAGATGAAGTGTCTGTTCCCACAGTAACTTAGGTCTCTGTTCTTATGACAGGCTCTGTTGCAGGTAGCAGCCTTGGGAAGTAAGAGCTGTGGGCACACCTGCAGGGGCCCAAAAGGAGAAGGGAGGGAGGGCTGAATCTGGTCAAGTGGATCATGCCACCCTACTTTCTTGGGTGTTGTTCAGACCTTCAGCAAGATAGTCAACACAGATTGACAGGTGTGACATGCCAATGTTCCTTCCATCAGCAGTCACCACCAGTGACATGGAGAACATACAACTATGCAGCAGGCAGCCCAGAACCAAGAGCAGGAGAAGAAGGGGACAGAGTAGGTGACATGACTTTCTTCCTTTACTTTTATACTCATGACTCCCCCCAAAAACAATCTCTTCTATTACAGTGTTGGTCAAGTGGGTGGGACCAGAGTAACTCTTGAAGCACCATCTCTTGGACTAAATGTCTGTGGCCAGCTCACCTAACCTCTTACCAAATACTTAGCCCACAAGTCAAGATGATTCTTACTTTACAGGTTTGAAAAAAAAAGGACAGTTAAAGGTCTTGGCTAAAAAATGCTAAAACATTGGGCTCATGAACCTGTGCCTGAGGGGGAAGCTGCAGGAGGTGGAATGGAGCTAGCACAACCACGTTCCTTCTGACCAGCATTACGAGGCCCTCCTGTAGAATCCACCGTTGGACTAAGCCAATTGTGCAGTGACAGGCAGACAAGGAAACAATCAGGACCATGGCCACATCAAAGGCAAGGAGTCAACAGAGGAAGCAGAGAACCCACAATATGACCCACCCAAAGAAGGCCTGGCAATCTCCTCCATGAGCTCAGAGAACAAGAACTCCTTGACTCCAAGCCTCCTGACAGTAACAGGACAGTTCTTTGGCTGGGAATGTCTGCCTGGGAGACCTGGAGATGGCGCTCTGGGGATTTAAAAACTCTGGAGCCAGGGGCACCACTAGCCACAGAGACAATTACTATAATGCATGGCAATTAAAATGACCTTAAATGAAAGGTTCAGTCCCTGAGTCATACCAGCCACATTTCAGGTGCTCAATTGCCACATGTGGCTGTGGCTACCACACTGGACAGCACAGATACAGAGTACTTCCATTAGCACAGCAAAGCCTACTGACTGACACAACCCTAGAATAACTTACAAAGTTTTCCCAGTCCCAGCATCCTCATCTAGAAACATGGATGTTAAAATAGATCCTAACTCACAAGACTGCATTAAGTGTGAAAAACCCAATGAACACTGGGCCTGCTACATAGGAAGCACTCAGTAAATGCTAACTAGTTACATTATTTTTATCTTTAGTCATACTTGGTTGCTTCTTGGGTGAGTTATTTCCATCATGTTAAATCACTTAATGCTTATAACTTTCCCAGGCAGACTATAGAGGCTCAATAAGTCTGCTGGCCTGGTGCTCACTATATGTCATTATATTCTCCATACTTAAGTCTTTCCATCTAGAACATGGGACTGTTACCACCTGCCTTAGGTCCCTCTAAGGGATATCTGTAGCTATCGCTATCATCTACCTACCTATCTATCTATCTATCTATCTATCTATCTATCTATCTATCTATCTATGTGGGTTAAAAAAAGATAGGAAAAGGTTTGGAGAAAGTACATGGCACTTTAAAAACAGAAGGAACCACTCAGAGATGGAGCACGGTGCACTGGGGGGACTCGATAGGGGCTTGTGTGATGGATGTGGCAGTAGGCAAGAGAGGAGGCTTTGTTTTGGTTAAGCACCCTGCTCACAGACCCAAGCCACCTGCTGAAACCACACTCCTCTTTGAGAAAGTTACTCAGTGGGTAAGAGGGACACAAGGCACGGTGAGGCTGCTGAACACCCCTGCGCCCCAAATCAGGGGCTGCTTTCTCTAGTTATCCATTCCCTAGTTACCATGGTTCCCAACTGGGAATCGAGATCTGTGGGCTCTCAAAAACAGGCCCTGTTGGGGTGGGCACCCCAGGAACACACTGGGCAGCCAGCCCTGGTTTCCATGGCACTGGGCATGGGGGTGGGGAGATAGCAAGGGAGGATGGTGGCTCGGTGCAGGCTTCTTCCCACATGACACTGCCCATCCCTCTCTCTTTCTACCTGCTCCCTACATCCCCTCAGGCATACTGCGGGACACCTTCCCTAACCCACCCTTTATTCCCCACAGACTCTAGGCCTGGGGCCCCCTCTTTTGCCAAAGGTCTGTGCCACCATCGGATCCGCCCTCTCCAGCTGCTCCCTGGGTCCACTGGCCCCCATCCAGCCACTCTGGACCAAACAGTGCCTTGTAGGGTAAGAAAGTCAGCTTGCTCCGTGACGACTAGCACTGAGTGCCAGGCTCTTGAGCCTTGGAGCCGCCTGACTTACAGGGGCTGCTGCAGTGCCTGGCTGCGATATTTGGTACAACCAACCAAACATGATGAAGGCTCTCTGATTTCCCAAGGCAAAGGAGGCACAGGGATGCTGTGATACCCCGAGTACCCAGACACTAGAATATAGACAGGACCGGGGGGTCAATAGGCTTTGCAAGGGGAAAGGCAGAGACACCTAGGAAAAGACAGTGTGAAGAAAAAGAACAGGAAAGGACACGGCACTTCCCAGATCCTCATGGAAAGCTGAGTCCATGTGCACAACATCACCCCGAAACGCTAACAACTAACATTTGTCTACAGTTTTACAGTTCATAAAGCTCATTCGCACATTCACTTTCATCTGTGAGGATGGTATAATTATCTCTGGTTTACGAATGAGGAAACCGAAGCTCCAGGAGGTTCAATGTGGCAAACAGAACTCCCAGTCAAGTGCTGACAGCTGCTGCGCCCCAAGCTTCCTTCTCAACCTTAAAAGGCTCCAAAATGGCCTTGAGCCAGTATTGGAGCACCCGCTCACCCTACCTCTCACCAAATCTCATCTCAAGCCAGGTACCAACTGGAGTCCTAGAGCCAGGCCTGGGCCCCTGGGGTAGCTGGGAGCTGAGTCAGAGGCCAGATCCCACAGGTGATGGAAGGACAGAAGCATGCAGTGGGGGATGGCATGATTCGGCGTGATGGGTGGGGCAAGAGGCAGAGAGGCTCGAACACACCTCCTGGGAGGGACATGGAAGTGAAGGAAGATGAAGAGCTGCCATTCCCCAAAGCCATGAGTGTAACCAAAGTAGTTAACATAGCATACGGGCTGAGATCAGCCCCACCAAGAGTTCTCTGCATCACGAAGGTGCCAAGGGCCTGAGACCATACCCACAGGCTCTGTCATCTTGTCTCTTATAGCACCGAAAGACACAAAACAGTGTGTGCTGGTCCTCTTCCTGGCACATCCTGCCCCACCTTCAGTGGTCTAAATCCCAGCCTCCTCCAGGGCCCTGACGTTTCCCAGAACACTGACCAATACGTGACTGTTTTCACATTGGATTCATCTGGCCTGTGCTGTCCTCCAACCTAGGTTTGAATACCCAATGGTAACCCCTTTCAGCCTTGAGTCTGTGCCTTTTCCTTTTACAACACTGCGTACTATCCTCCTCTGCCCCTGTCTCACTGCCCAGGGCCAGGACATTGTCAGGCCCAGCTATCTGAACGAGCAGAACTGGCCATGAAGATTGACACCACTCTAGCCCTGCCTGATCCATGAAGAAATTGGGCTGCAATCCAAAGGAAATAGCCCAACACCAAGTGAGGGCTTTTATGAAACCAGAAGACAAGGCAGCCTCAGGACCACCATTTCCTGAAGGTCCCTCACTGTACCCTCCTCTGGGATTAAGGTTCAACAGGAAGAGGGGAGTGATATTTGAAAGCCTCTCCTTTTACAGAGACAGGGCCTGTCCTAGATGGGACATGACCTCAAGAAGTTCTGCGAGGCTCTTAAGCCCTTTTTAGCAGAAAGGTTGCAGAGACTCAAAGATAGTTTGCCTTCCCCACAAGACCCAGTTCAGGGAACTGCCATGGGAAGATGGCATTTAGAGATTGTCTAAGGAAAACTACATTGAATTTCACAAACTGACTAGTCTGTTGAGTATCTTGGGTGGTAGGCCCCTACCCTAAGGGTGGAACCATTGAAAATGCCTTCTCTATTCCTCAAAAAACTAAAAGTAAATATCCCATTTGACCCAGCTATACCTCTTCTGAGTATCCTCCCAAAAGAATTGAAGTCATGGTACAAGAGTGATACACGCATACCCACATTCATAGTGCACAATTTATAATAGCCCAATCATGGAAGAAACCACTATGTCTAACAACAGCAATATGTTCAACAACAGATAAAGATGTGGTATGTTTACATAATGGAGTACTACTACTCTGCCATAAAGAAAGACATATTTGAATCATTTGTAGAAAAATGGATATAACTTTACACCATTATGCTCAACAGAATGAATCAGACACAAAAGGTTAAATATTGTATGATTTCTCTAATAAGAACACCAAACCATTAAAAAAGTAAGACATGGATGAAAGTAAGAAGATAGACTTTGTGGAGAGGAAAAGGGGACGGGGAGTTGAGTGGGTATGAAAGGAGAAAGGGATACGATATGTAAAAAATTATTTTTTTAAATTATGGAATCAGAAATTTAAAAAAAGGCTTCTACAAGAGTTGATACATGAGAGGCAATTGTGAATGCTGGCTGAGAAACCAGCTCTGAGCTGCCAGTGGGAAGGGAGCCAGGGCGCACAGCCTCAGAACCACAGGGAAGGGTCACCATTGGCCCCCACCCAGCCCGGGGTTGGTGGGCTCCCTACCGGGTCTCACAGCCAGTGAGGCAGCACAGCTGGCCTGGCCCAGCTCGTTGGTGGCGGTGGCCATGTAACTCCCGGCGTCAGCAGCCTGAGCCTCCCTGAGCAGCAGAGTGTGCCGCTCGCCCTCAGCACGGATGAGAAGACGGCCTTCGCTGCACAGCACCAAGCCATCCTTGCGCCAGGACACTGTGGGGAAGTGGAGAACCAGCTCGCCATGGCCCACAGGGGCTCCCTGGGGAACTCTCGTCCCTCCCTCCCACATGAGAGCCCTTACCCACACTTCTCTCCCTACCCACAAGAATTCTATAGAATCTGTCCTCCTCTCTCTCAGGGCATCAAAGGCAATCCCCCTGAAAACAGGCACTCAGGGCCCCTCCCAGGGAGTGATTAACTCCCCTCCTGACTCCCCCAGAGGACTCTGGAGGATCCTTCTTCTCCCTGTCCCACAGGCCCGCTCCTCCAGCCCTCCCAGCTCCAGCCTTGCAGCTCACCTTGGGGTGGGGGATTGGCGGTGACGATACACTTCAGCAGCACATCAGCCCCTGGTGCCACTACAGTGTTCTGCAGGGGGATCTCAAACACAGGGGCCTCTAGGGGCTCTTCTCCAGCGGACACATAGGAGTCATCTGAAGACTCTGCCGGATACGGGGGTGACAGGGTAAGGGAATGTGATCACTGTGGGGATGACTCAGGGGGAAAGGGTGCTAGCAGCCCCACACTCTAGAAAGCAAAACCCAGTAGAAGGGCTTCTAGAAGGGAAGGGCTGAGGGAGCAAAGAATCTCCGAGATACAACTTCAGCCACAATGAACGTTGGCAGGCGGGACTGTGAGGGGCACAAGACTGTACAAGCTTCAAGGAGAACAAGGGAAAACCAATGTAAGACCTATGCAGGAATAGGAGTTGCACAGGGCACACGTAGGGAACTGTGAAATTTGTGAGGCCACCAGATCCCAAATGGGAAGCAGCAGGGGGTATCAGTCTTGGCTTTGTCCCTTTACCAGACAATAACCCTGACTCACTGCATGACAAGCACTGATGGATACTTGGAATATGACAGGAAGTAAGATGTGATCCCTGCTTACAGGAAGATCATACACACAAAAAGATAAGGAACCCCGCTGTCCAGGTTCTCTCTGGGTATTTGTAACCCTGATATTCTCTCAGCTACATAAAGAAACATGCAGATAGCTATAGGGCAGGGAGGATCCTAATTCTGTTGATTTCTAGCTACATCACCTTGGGCAAATGAGATTATCTCCCTGAGCCTCAGTTGTGTTATCAGGAACATGGAGGGATAACACCCAACACTTCACAGAGCTGGCATACTGACTGGAACGAGACAGTGTGCCTCTGGGCCTAGCTAACACAATGCCCAGGACATGGCGGTGGGTATACAGTAAATGGTGGTTAGTAAGATGTCTGACAGGCACTTAATCATCTCTACAGATTTTAAGATGAGAACACTTAAATGCAAAATAATTTTGATGAAGAAAAATACAGAGTGGTTAAGTGCAATAAAAGAGTCTGATAGGGTATCCCAGGCACAGTGGAGGGCGGAACCCGCAGGGAGAGGCAGCAAGACTGCGGCTAGTCAAGGACGGCTTCCTCTAGCCTCTCCAACAGTGGTCCCCAAATTGCTGTTTAGAATGTACAGGGTTAGGGGCAGCAGCATTCTCCCGCCAGTGATGTTGCTTAGCACTCCCGGGAATGCTAGGGGACATCACAGAGGCTGCCATATGTAAGGACCACAGCTGGCTCCGGGATCCAGAGAGAGTTGCAGAGATGGGGCTAGAGGGGAGGCTGGACCCTGCAGGCTGCAGACGGGTCAGGGTGTGGTGCCCAGATGGGAAGAACATAACGTTAGCTAGCCCAAAGCTTATCTGCAACGATACCAGCTCTTCTCCACAGAGGAACGGGGTGCTAAGGGCTCCCCCTCAGGTTCCTGCAGCGCCTCCTCCAGCTACTGATCCTGACCTAGCAGGATCACTGGCGTAGGGGGCACCAGTCTTTGCCTACTTCCCAGCTTCACTCAGCATTTATCCGAATACATCCCGGGCTGCGCAAGGATCTTCACAGTCCTCCACTCCAACCCAAGCCAGTGTCACCGCCCATTGCATCCTCATAAGCCAGGCCCTTGTTCCTGTTCGCTAGTCCCTGCAGGCCCCAGGCCCCCCTCCACCCAGGCTCAGGCCCCTTCGCAACCTTCGCGGCCGCCTTACCGAGCTCCGGAGAGGTGGGCCGGGCCCTGCGACCTCTGCCCTGGCTGCGGGCCCCTCTGCGGTCCCAGGCCCCCCAAGGACCGTCCTCCTCTGGCCCTCTGCGCAGCCTCTTCTCGGCCTCAGGACCCGCCCTGTTCTTCTCCAAAGTCTGGGGCACAGCAGCGCCCTCCTGGCCCGGAGTGGCCCAGGGCAAGAAGCGCACGGCTTGCGCAGGGGGTTCCCGCTTGCGACCCGAGGGGGCTTTGGTCCTGGCCTCGGGGGGGTCCGCGGTGGGGGGAGGCACCGGGCTTCTGCACTCCTGGATGGCTCTTCCCCGGGTCAGAGGGAACTGATCCCGCCGCCTAACCTCCTGCTGCGGGCCTTCCCCGGGCTCTGTCCTGCCTGCCGGCCCGCGGCTCCGGGGCCTCCCGGGCTCGTCCCCGGTCTTGCCCGGGGCGGACAAAGGCGGCGGCTGGGCTGCGGCAGGGCTCAAGGCCCGTGGGGTCTTAGGGGTGGAAGGCTGGGAGAAGAGCGGGGGCTCGCCGGGCTCTCGAGGGGATGGGGCACGCTGCAGCGTGGCGCGCAGGGACTCATGTGACCGCACCAGCTCCTCCCGCGACGCCGAGCGACGGATGCGACCCAGCTCCTGGGCGAAACGGAGCTCGAGGTCGGAGGCCGGGCCGCGCTGTCGCGTGCGCTCGTCCAGCGAGGCTGCCTTCTGCTGGAACAGGCGACGCCGCTCCGCCACGCCGCCGCGCGGGGACCCGAGCTCCTCCCGCGAGGCTCCAGGCGTGCCCCATGGCGCGTCGCCGTCGGACTTGGGCTGCTCTAGAGAACGGGCCTTGCGCAGGGGCACCCAGGGCCGCAGGGGCGCCGGCGGCGAGTCGCTGCGCTCCAGGCTGCGCCGCCGCTCCTCGAAGAACTGCAGCTTGTCCACGATGCGGGAGCCGGCGCGCACCAGCCTCGGGGAGCGGCCCAGCGCGGACAGGCGGCCCGAGGCCTCGCTCAGGGGTGTCTGCGGCCGGGACTCCGCCGTGCCCGCCAGCGAGGGCCCTGACGACTTGGATTTTTTCCCTCGCTTCTCGTCAGCGTCCTCCGGCAGCGCGAGCTCCTGAGTGCGCCGGTGGGGCGACGTGGGGATGACCAGGGGCTGGGGGCTGGGTCCCCCCGGCGGAGCCCGCCTACCCACCCGAGGGGACGGTGGGGGCAGCAGCGCTGATTTGGAGGGAGGTGGCAGGGCCGGGCGAGGACGTGGGGCTTCGCTGGCTGGCTGGGGCTGAAGGTCAGACTCCTCCCTGTGCAGTCCGCTCTGAGGGACACTGCTGCGGAACCAAGACCAAAAGCGGTAAAGGACTCAGGCGGCCTCCCCTCCTAGACCTTGAGCTCATGACAGGGATTGGGCAGGGGGGCATGCTGGACAGGCTTGGGGGTGACACGGGCCAGATTCTCCTGTCCCCCACCCCCACGAGGAGGGCACAGCCAGAGCAGGTACTGGGGAATGGCCAGTTGCTCATGCACCAGAAGCCTGGGCTAGTGGCTGGGTCCATGTACAGACTCAGCCCCAGGGGCTTTGACCAGCCCCTCCCCCGAGCCTCGGAAGCTGGGAAACAGCAGGAACAACTGAGCATGAAGGAAAGAATGAGGCTTAGGACTTGGAGATGAAGTGGTGAGGGAAGACAGAGGGCTGGGTGGGGAGGGGCTCTCTCAGGAAGGCAGCCTCCTGCGCATTTCTGCCCCCAGCTGGCCCCCACATCCCCACCCGGCAGGACACACCCTCTTCCCAGTCACCCAGAGAAGAGGAGCAAATGCCTCCTAGACCAGGTGTGAGCTTTCAGGGAGCAGTGCCCCACCGCTGTGATGACCTACCTAGTTTCTATGCAGACCTGAGCTCATCCTTATCACCCCCACCAGTGCTGGTAGGGCACAGAAAGGGGCAGCTGGGATCCCAGGGAATGAGATACCCAGGCTCCCATTCCCCATGCTCCGCCTGCCCCCAGTACAGGCATTGTCTTCAGAAGGTATCTTGCGTCCTTGGAAACCCTCCTGAGGCACACAGAAGTCCCCTCCAAGGAGTATGCTCAGAATAACTCAGCTCAGAAATAACTACCAAGTGGGCTTGAACAGGGGATGTGGCAGATGAGGAGGAGGAAAGGAGCCTGTCAACTCAGAGCCTTCACCTAACAGAGCTTTGATGCCCGAGATCTAGGCCTCAGTTTCTCCCACCTGGATCCTTGGGAGAGGCACATCAAACATAAAGACTGGCAAGAGAGGGAATCTAAGAGCTATTAGCATACTCAACACATTAGAGAGAGCTTAAAAACTTGGGAAATGGCTCAAAGAATACTTTCTGTGTGCCAGACATGTACTAAGTGCTTTAAATGCATTGAGTCATTTAATCCTCACAGCAGTCCCTTGAGATAGGAACTGGTATTACTCCCATCTCCAGAAAAAGAAACTGAGGCTTCAAAGAGATTTAATATCCTTCCAAGGTGATATAACTAAGAAATGATTGGTGAAGGATAGAAACCCTGGTAGTGTGACTACTGAGCCCTTGCTCCCTTCCAACTCTCTGGGTTTCTAAGGACACAGAAAACCAGACAGGAGTCGAAAGTTCTAGAGGTGCCTTAGTGTGAGGATGTTTTAGTCTACCTGGGTCAGCCTCCCACACTGCAGACCCACCTTTGACTGGAGGAAAGGAAGCAGCAATTCTGAGGGCCCTAGAGAGAAAAGCCCTAGCCAGCCACTTGCAGGTAGACAGAGTCTGCTCTAGGGGAGGGCAGTAGAGTAGCAGAGTCCCCGAGGAAGGGCCTTTGAGAACTGGGTAGGGACCGGAGAGAAATTGGGGACAGCAGAGGAGGACTCCTGCTGGCAGCTCTGAGAGCTCCAGACCAGACTCTGTACCACAGACATCACTAAGGAAATGGGTTCCTCCAAAGTTGCCATAGCAACTCCGCTAGGGCCTGGGAAAGAAAGGCAGGGAAGGAGAGGCAAGTCTAGGGCAAAGGAAAGCCTGGTAATGCTACGAGATAAGCCCAGGGAGCTAGCTCGGTGGGTCCGACGGAAACCCGACCACTCTCTGCCCACTGCTAGCCACTTCAACCACCCTCAAATAGCTTCCCCATCAAGCCCTTTGCTTCTCTGCCATGATGGTGCTTCCCCCACACCCATACCATTACAAATCCTCCCCCCACCCCAGTTTATCCCCCCAATGCCCCCATCACCTCTACCATCAGCCACTCCCCTCTTGGGCCATAGCACTCCCTCGTATATCTACCAGCCCCCAAATCTCCAAAAATGGCTCCCATGCCTCACTCCAACACCTCCGCTGCTCACCACCCCCTACCAGGACAAACTTGGACTCCACCCTCGGGTATTTCCCACAGGATCATCACATGCCCCCTGCCGCTGTCATTCCAAGCCCTCCGCATCCATCCCAGCCCCTTCCTCTCCCAGCCCCCTGACTCCCCACAGTCTACAACCTCCTGGGTCTACAGGCCCCTCGCCCCATTTGCCCCTGACCATCTCACTCTCTTCTCTCTCCTGGGTGCTGGCTTGCTCCCCTGCTCTCCTGCTCTCCTGGGAGCTGCCGTGTGGAAAGGTTCTGTTCCTCCCAGAAAAAAGGCCCACATGGGAACAGGAATGTGCAGAGAGATGAAAAGGCAGCAGCTGCTGAGACAGCAGGCACGGAGGGGGCCCCTGAGGCGGGGGATCCTGGGGACAACTGGAGCCTGAATGGGCGAGGCAGGAGAGGGCCCCTGACAAACTGCAGCTCTTGGAGGAGATGAGGAGAGGACCGGGGTCCACAAGACTGGAAACGGCACGGTGAGCCAGGATGTGTGGGAGCACGACGTGGGTGGTGACGGCACAGGAGGAGGAGCAGTGTGGGCAGAGTGTAGCCGGGGCCAGAAGTGAAAGCGGTGGGGGGTGGAGTGCACAGACACGGATGGGGCACGGCAGGGCAGATGGGCTGGCAGCTGACGGAGCAGTGATGGGCAGGGCAGGACAGCACAGTGAGATGAGACAGGGCAGGCCCAGGTGAGGCCATTACTTACACGTGGATTGAGAACGCCCGTCCTCTGTACAGACTGAACGCGCTGCCGTACAGGTCACTGGCCACCGAAAGGCTATCCTCTGACCCCCAGCTTGCGCCCACCAGATTAGCTCGCGATGCCCGCACCAGCGGCTCCACCCCCAGGTGCCGTGGCCCGGCCCCGGTTGCCTGTGCTTGCCTTGGGCTGCCTGGGAGGCGGCGGGTGCCACCCCCACTGCCCGCTTCCTGTTCCAGGACCGTCTGCCCGCTGCCCCACCAGCTCACTTGCTCCTCCGACGTGCCTGTCACGGAGGTCGGGGGTGTGTCCAGGGAGGTGCCCACCAGGGTGTCAGAGCCCCCTAGAGAAAGGATCACGGTGAGCCTGAAATGCCACTGGTGGGAAGCCCACCTGCCTGCTTTTGAAGCACCCAGAGAGCTCACCGGTAGGGGTGCTGAGAGCCCCGTCATCCTGAAGCTCCAGGCGCTGGGTCCCCTGCACATCGCTGATGTCATCCTCAGCCGTCTCGGAGTCTGGAGCAGAAGGGGTCTGTGTGGGCAGGGCTCTCTTCCCTCTGCCTCCAACTCTTCCCTGTTGCCTCTTGCCTTCCCCGTAACAGGCTCCATCTTACCACAGGAGGATGTCCTGGACCCCATCTTCCTTCCTATTTTGCTAGTGACATCCCCCTAGGCTGCTCAGGGTAGCCCTTCCCATGCCAATGCCCTGGCGCCATCTCTGGGCCCCTGGCTACTCACCCTTGCCTCTGTGGGCCCTCAAAACTGCCACCCCCTCTCCCACCCACTCGATGGCTTACCAGGGCATCATCCTTTCCTCCTCCTCTCTCTGGGCACTAATAGCTTAGGTCCCTGTGCAGCACCCAGAATAAGGTCCTAGGCACTCACTCAAGCTCTAGTCTGGTTTCCAGTACCACCTCAGAGGAGTCACCTAAGAATTGTACTGTCGGGCTACTTGACCAACCACAGGGCCAGCCTGTCCCACACCTCACACCAGCTGGAAGGAGTCAAAGTGCAGCTGAGGCAGGGTAAGGAGAGGCTGGCCTGGGTGGGGAAGCGGGGGTGGAGGGGCTAGGACAAGAGCCAGCTTCCTACCGTAACTTTGCTTTCTGCAGGAGCGGAAAACTTCGCTTCCATAGGAGCAGCAGGAGAGAGATATGGACAGACAGTTATCAGAGTGTTTGTAGGGTGGGGCATGGAGGGTGGGCATGACAGAGGGGCATGAGCATCCCTGGTGCCCAGAGATGTCCTGTGTGGATGGGTGGGGGATGGAGACCCCAGAATGTACCCAGCACTGGAGAGCTCACAGGCTTGGGCTGGTTGTCCCAAGTGCCCCACAAGTTCTGGTACCCTTGGCACTTACTGGCGCTCCTACTGGCCACACACACACATACCTGCTTGTGCCCTGCCCAGCGACATACCCGGGTCTACCTAATATTAGCAGTCAGGCCCACCCTTTGTTACAGTATTTGCACTGTTTTGAGCCCTCCTTATAAGTGAAGCCCCAATCTGTCTGCATCTGCTGTGATAGTGCTCTGTACTGTGGAATGGTCAAAATGCCCAGTGGTTAGGTTAAGAGCAAAAGTTCCTGAGCATATTTTCACATTTCCCTTAGTCTATCCAGTTCTGTGCCTCAGTTTCCCTGTGAGTGCCATGACAAGCAGGAGCCACATGCTGGTGACCAGAGGATGGCAATGAGCTCCTTCTCACTTGACCCCACAGATGGAGACTAGGGACCCAGGCCCAGGGTGGGACGTGCTAGTGAGCCCCCTCTCATTACTAAGGCCTCCCTCAGCTGCAAGGCACAAGGGCCCTTCCAGTGGGCAGATGAGTATGTGTGGCAGTCCCACATCTCATGGGCTATCTTCAGGGCCAGGATGCCTTAAGAAGGGACAAGGACCAAGAGGAGAAGTGGGCATGGACTAGAGCAGCCCACAGTCCACGCACCATGGGTAAGTCGGCCAAAGGCCCGGCGGGAATGGCCGGTTTTCTGAAAGAGAAAAGCCAGAATGAGTTGTTGAGGGGGACGTTTGTTTCTGAGACCCTGCACCTCCCATTCCAACCTGCTCTATCAAGCAGAAACTCATACTAGGGGCCAGTGTGGGGCGGGGGGCAGGGGATGGAAGCGGGACGGAGACCCAGGGCCACCAGCTTTTTTTTTAGGATTTATCTCCATGCTGCCTTCCCTCCAGGCCTCCAGCTGGCTCTGGGGAGAAGCAAGAGAGGAAGGTGAGGGGACAGCAAGGCTGCGAGTCCATTGCTGGGACTTGACTGACACAGGCTCACAGCCTGGGATCCGATCGGCACACCCAGAAACAGAAGCGAGGAGACAAGGTAATCAAGATGACTGTGGAGGAGAAGATGGAGGGGGTGCACTTGAATGACTGGGAGATGGAGGGCTGAGGACACGGACTCCTGCTGGGGGGAAACAGATAAACAGGATAGGTGCCCGGCGGGCAGGGGAGGAGTGATGGGAGGGCCAAGAGCACGGTCCCCTAAAGGCCAGAGCCTCAAGAATACCAGCAAGAGGGCAGGGCAGGGCTTGGGGACATTTCTCCAGCCCGGAGCAGATCCGTGTGCGCTGCTTTCCGGAGCTCCGGAAGATGGAAGGCGCCAGAGTGGGGGGCTGGGGTAAATCAAGAGGGGGACCGGCGCTGGGGTCGGACCCGGGCACACTTAAACAAGAGGGCAAAGAAGCGAGGGGGCCCTGCGCACCGGAGACTGCAGTGGGGGCCGCTGCGGGGGGTCGCGCGGACTGGGGACATTGGGAGGGACCTTGCCCTTCAGCGGAGGGAGGAGCCTGGCCGCTGCCGACGCAGGCCGGGCGCCCCCCGGAGCCGGCCTGACCCGCCGCCCTCGCCGGGCTGGGGTGGGGCCGGCGCCGCCCGGCGCCCCCTCCCCCGGGCCGACCGCGGCGACCCGCCCTTCCTCCCCGGCGCCCAGCCCTCCGGCCCCCGCCCCGCGCCGCCGCCCCCGGAGCCCTCACCTGGAAACGCTTCTTCACCCACAGCTTCTTCATGGCGGGGGAGGGGGCGGGCCGGCGGCCGGGCGAGGAGGGGCCGGGCGGGGGCGGGGCGGAGCCGGAGGCGGGGCCGGGGGCGAGCTGGGGAGCGGGCAGGAGACGGCGCGGGCGGCGGAAGGAGCGGCCGGGCCTCCGGAGCCCGGGCTGGGGGAAGGCGGCGTCGGCGCCCGGAGTCCGCCCCTCCCCCGCCAGCCTGCTTCCCACCTGGCGCCCCTTCCCTTCCCTGCACCTCTGCCTCCTTTGGGGCGGCCCTCACCTGCCTCCCCGTGCGCCCACGGGACGGCTCCCGGCGCTGACAGCCCGCGCTACCTCCCCAGATCTGCCGGGGACCTGGGCACGTGGGGAAACTGAGGCACAGAAAGGGGTGCCCTGGCGCCTAGTCAGGCACTCTCATTGGCCGACTATAGAAGCCTCCTCCCGCGGGGCGGCTCTGAAAGGTCAGCAGCATCTCCATTCGCTCACTCCGCAAACACGCGCACATGCCCACTGTGCTAGGCAATACCCAGTTCGGCAGGGTACAGCGCCGGAGGTGGCACTTAGGTCATTTGCAGGGCAAAGGTTCTTGGGGGAGTGTGGGTTCCGTGCTGACGTGGGCCCAGACTAAAGCACCCCTGAGGCCTTCGGGGCAGAGAAAGGGGGCTTTCCAGGCTTCCCCTTGAATTTCTAGATGCCCGCTGCATTGTCCCCTCATTAACAAAAACAAGGTAAAGTGCCCAGAGGGACGCCTAGTAGTCACAAAGTCAACCGATGTTCTCACACAGGTAAGCACATTCACCACAATTTTTTGGGTGGTCCCCTCACTCCAGTGCCTCTCCATGGCACCCCTGTCCATTTAGCAGCATGTACACATTGCACAAAGTTTTATCCCTTCTTTGTTTCTTTAGCGTTTTCCAAGTGCCTAGCACTTTGCAAATGTTATGTCATTTACAACAACCCCAGGAGCCTGAAACCTCACCTTATACATCCCCATTTAACTGACAATCACCAAAGTCCTGGCATAGTCAGAGCCATTGAGGTTCTGAGACTTCGTGTACCCAGATCAGAATCTGCATTCCAGAATTCGCAGGTGGTGCCAACCCTGGTTTCCAAACTATGACTACAGTGCTAAGTAACTATTAACGCCAGTTGCTTTCTTGGGCTGTACTAGGCATTATGCTAAGCATTTTGTATGAATAAACTCATTTAGTCTTCAAAGGAGACTGAAGAGCAGAGAGGTTATTTGCCCAAAATTACACAGCCAATAAATTAGGGAGCGAAGATTCTATGACTGGGTTATTTGACCACTGTGCCATAAACTGTCACATGCTAATTGGCCGATATGTTCCTTGAACTTACTGCTTTAAGGCCTGGTTATTAAAATACATACAGATAGATGTGGTACACGCCTGTAATCCCAGCACTTTGGGGAGGCTAAGGCAGAAAAATTGCAATTTTGAGCCCAGTGTGTACAATTTAGCAACAACCTGTTTCAAATTTTATTTTGATTAATTAATTAATTTAGTTTTGAGACAGGGTCTTACACTCTAGTCAAGGCTGGCCCTGAACTCACTATGTAGCCAGGCTATCCTCCAACTCATGGCAATTCTCCTGTCTCAACCTCCCGAGTGCTGGGATTACAGTCGTGCACCACCATGCCCAGCTTATCTGGTGAAAGGAGATTGAATTCAGGGCCTTGCACTTGATAAGCAACACTCTAACTGCTGAGTTACGCCCTCGGCCTCGAAATTCAAAAGAATAATAATAAAGGGCTATGGATGCAGCTCAACGAGAGGGCCCTGAGCTTAGTCCTCAGCCCCACAAAAAGATACATACATACATACAGAGACAGACTGACAAGTTTTATTCAGTCTGTACAGTGTTTGAGGGGGTGGGACAAGCATGCTCAAGTTTAACTAATGGCAATAGTGCCAACCTCGTTTTCAGATTCTACTTGGCTCTTGATGTTATTTGAGTTTGCAGCCCTTTATTTCAAAGCTTGAAGTCATATTTTTTATACTCTGAGCACACACAGGTATTCTTCTTAGACCTCCAGTGGCAAATATTACACGTACAGACACATGCAGAATTGTGTGCTGAAAAAGTACACATATGTGTCCATACAACTTCTAGCCAGAGGCCTCTGAACACCCCTAAATACACCCACTCACAGATGGGGGAGCTGGGTGGGGAGAGGGGGTAACTTGAGCCCCTGTTCCCCAAGAGAATCCGAGGGGCTGGCACATTCCATAGCAAAAATAACCAATGGGCAGCAGGCGTGAGTGACGGGACAGCTGGGCTGAGGAGGGGCCGGCAGGAGTGGTGCCCCTGCCCTGGGCCTCGGCTACTCCTCCCTGAGGAAGGGCTAGCCTCAGCCACACTCTCAGGCAAGGCCTCAGCGTCGGGCCCTAGGATACCCCATGTTCCCTTCGTGGCTGGGCAGTTGTGCTCTCCTGCCTCTTCCCTAGATCCAGGCTTACCATTTCTCCAATGCCAGCATTTCTCATTAACCAGAGAAACTCCAAACCTCAAGTGTCAAGCTGACTCTCCTCTGAACTGCATACGCCCCTCCCCTTCTCCCTGCCTCTTCTCTCACCTGCCTCTCATCAATTCCTCTTCCTTCCCCTCCTTTATTAACTGTCCTACTTTGTACTTCTGACATATGAAATAATTTGCTTATTTATAACACTGTATTTGTTGAATACTGTCTGCTCCCCCACTAGAAAGTAACCTCCAGGAGATTTTTTTTTTTTTTTTTTTTTGGTCTTCCACACGCATCTCCCTACTCACGTATATCAAGTGTTCAGACCACTAAGTGGCACATCATAAGAGGCCCTCAATAAATATGGAATGGGTGGCAGAGCTGGGGGATGGAGGACAGGTGAGAGCAGAGCAGTGACTCTTCCAGAACAACTCCCTTTCCCCTACCCTTCTCAGTCCTGATTCTTTCCCAAGAAATAGCTGAAGCCAGGCCCTTCACGCCCTGTGGCACAGATTTATAATCCCAGCACTCTGGGAAGCTGAGGCATGAGGATTGCAAGTTTGAGCCCAGTTTGGGCAACTTGGCAAAACCCTATCTTAAAAATTGAAGATAAGGGGCTGGAGGAATAGTTCAGCTGTTAAAGAGCCTGCCTAGAAAGCTCAAGATTCTGTGTTCAGTTCTTCAGCACCACATAAGCCAGGCATGGTGGCACATGCCTGCAATCCTACCACTCAGAAGGCTGAGGCAGGAGGATTGCTATGTGTTGAGGCCATCCTAGGCTCCATAGTGAGTTCAAGACCAGCCTGAACTACAGAGCAAGACCCCATCTCAAAAAAAAAAAAAATCAAAGATAAAAAGGGGCCGAGGGTATAGATCCATGTGAAGGACCTAGTCTTGATCCCTAGTACCACAAGAAAGGAAGGAAGGAAGGAAGGAAGGAAGGAAGGAAGGAAGGAAGAATGAGCAAACGAGCAAGCAAAAAGCTAGAGAATTGACCATCCCCCATTCTACCCAGCTCTCTCTGAAAGGACCTGCTCTGACCAGCACGATGTCCCTGGTTTCAGAGCCTCTCTCCCTTCCGGGCTTCTCTTTGCTCCATTCTAGTCCCCTCCCTCCCGGCCTGATATGTGGCAGGAATGGATGAGAGCACTTTCCATATCTCTTTCCAACTCCACACTACTTTCTTCCTTGCTTTTCACCCAGACATTTCAAATTCCAGGTAAAAGATGATAATTGCAGAATATTCCTCACTGTAGGCTCTGGTGAATTCCCTGCCTTTCCATGACCACACTAGCCCTTTTTTTTTTCTCATCTCTAACCTCTTCCCACCATGCCCTCAGGTCCCCAGGATGGTTCACTACTGTCTTCTGACCTTTCAGCCTTTTTAACTGACATGAAAGCCTTCCAGAGCCTGACATAAGACTTCAACTAGGCGCTGGAGGAATAGCTCAGCGGTTAAAGTGCTTTCTTCCTAGCAAGTACTAAGTACCTGAGTTTGACTCCCCAGCACCACATAAGCCAGGCATAGTGGCCCACAACTATAATCCCAGCACTCAGGAGGCTGAGACAGGAGGATTGCTCTGAGTCCAAGACCAACCTGAGCTCCATAGTGAGTTCAGTACCAGCCTGGGATACAGTGAGACCCTGTATCAAAAAAAAAAAGAAAGAAAGAAAGAAAAGAAAAGAAAAGAAAAGAAAAAGAAAAAAAAAGAAAAGGCAAAACTCCAGCTAACACCTGGGACATCTGCCATTGCTCCTCCGCCTAGCTGTATCTTCTCTTTCTTACCCCTACCCTTCCCTTCACTGCAGGGAACATTTCCCCTTCCACCATGCATGTCCTACACTGTGAGAGCAGCACTTGCTCTTGTCACTTAATTTTCACATGGCTGCCCAGCCTATGCAGGAGAGAGCCTGGTGTTTTGAAAGAGAAGATGGCCTGGTTCTTTTGGAGATAGGGCCAGAAAATCGATGGGGCTGGTGATAAGAGAAAAACGGTCATGATTACAGATCCTTGACTTGGTCTTCCCACCTGTCTCTCCATGGTCAAGCAATGTGGAGACCCACCTTTCAGACCCAACTTCACCTGATAGCCATGTGACCTTGGTAATTTTCCTCTTTGAATTCTAGTTGTCTCATATGAATGAATAGTTATAACAGTAATCTGGGATTTGGAATATTACATAATTATATCAGGCAGAATACCTTATACATTTAAAGATTGTACAAGTATCCTGCATTTCTTCCATCTTTACCTGCTTTATTTCCTAGCTTTTCCTCATTTCTACACTCAAGTCCTACCATTACCATGCCAGTTTCCCATCTTACAAACTCTCTGACCTGCAACCCACTCTCCAAGCCTCTGTCCCTCCAAGCCTGTCCAATACCTCTCCATTCTGAGCCATCACCTCAGGCTCCAGAAGTGTCAAGAGCCTTTGCATCAGCCTGTTGAGCCACAGAGAGCAATTCCAGCTGGGAAACTGCTTCCTTCCCCCAGCACCCAGGTCTTTGCTTGGCTTCCCCAAGTGCCTTAACATCCTCCTCCTGCTGATTTCAACCAAGAAGGTTGTCTGGGAGGAAGCATGAGCTGTTGCACAGCTACCTGGGACCAGGAGCTGTCACTGGGAAAGAACTGGTAAGGAGTGGGCAGCAGAAGGGGACAGAAGCCAGAGTCACGTCGTCAGTCTCCCAGCATCACCAAAGCAGAGCCCCTACCTCCTTCAAATCATAAGGAAAGGGCATAATAGCTATGCATATGGTTGTCTCCAGTGAGACAGAATGAGAACTCCACCTGCTCTAGTCACTTCTGTCGGTACAACTTGGGCATCTTAAATGTGACATATTGCAGTCCAATCTTCTTCCTGTTCTAATATGAGTGTCAAAGGCCATCTGTCCAGCCACACAACACCTTACACTTCTCCTTGAGGACAAAGACTCCTCAAGTCCTCTCTTTACCAGAGCAGCCTAACCTAGAGACAGTCCCTGGACTCTGCCTAGGGGTGCTCAGCCAGGGCTCAGCTCTGCTCACCACGCCACCCAGATTACAAAGTGGCAGTGAGGAAATAGCCCTAGTGAGTGAGGGCTCTCCCACCTCACCACACTCCTCACCTGGAGAGAGCAGGGCAGGCCAGGAGCCTCCCATCTACAGAAATGCCAGGCCAGTCATGAAGCAGCCACTCATTCCCCAACTATAGACGGTGCCTCACCTCCTTCTTTCTCTTCTCCTTTTAGAATTTCTTGAATATTAAAGTCTCCAGAAGTCAAGCCAAGAAGACCAATGCTTAGTTCTGGTACAGGATGGCCCTAAGTGGCTGCGTGTCTTAGGCAAATCTCCCTTCCCTCTGGTCTACAATGTGATCACCTGGAAAAGGAAGTGTTTGGAACGCAGTTCTCTGTGGGCCTACTCAGTATTAAACACACAGTTTGACCACTACTTTTTCTCTGTTCTTTCTTCCCTTCTCTAGTATTGTCTCCTCCTAGGCCTATTCTTTTTAACTTATCCATCTTACTTTTTGATTTACATTCTGCATTCAACTTTCTTTGACCCTGAGGGAGCCAGGGCTGAGTAAGAAGCCCAAGGACTCCACCCGCTTCTCCAGCTCAGAACCCTGTCAGAACTTGCTCCATCCCTGACCTTAAACTGTGGAGGCCTGCACCTGGCCAGCTGCTAGGCCAATCAGGACAAGCTAGCCTTGGCCCTCTCTGGCTCAGGCCTGGCCACAGGGATCCCACAGAATCAATGGTTGGAGACTCTGGGAGAAGGTAGCAAAGGCAGAGGAGAGGAGATGCTGAGAACTCCATCTTCTCCCTGGGCTATACCCTTGGACCTCTTTTCTCCTCCAGCTGCTGAGTCCTTTCAGCCCTGGGCTTGCTTCCTAGCCTTCAAGGATTGGCTGCTATAGGACACCACCCGGTGCAAATGCTGAAGACAGTGACATCTCCCCCCTACCACCACCACACACACGCCAGCTCTCTGCCATCTCTCTCAAATGCACCCTTCTTCCTCAGAATCCTGCTTTCCAATACTCAATCTGCCCAGATCTCCACATTTGATGAAAGAGGTACCATGTGCCTAACTCTGGGTGGGAAATAATAAAGAAAATCCGAAATTAACCCAAGGAAATCATCCCTGGCCTGGCATCTCTACCACTCCCACCAAGGCTGTGAACACTGGGCTCACGCTCCTGCTCCTCTCCTTCTATCTCAGACAACACAACCCGGAATTGTACCTCCATCCTGCCCGAAGTACCTACCTTCCATGCACTCTTAGTGTCCACTCTGGGACCTCAGTAAACATGGTCCTCAGGCTTTCATGCCAACTCCACAAGCACCTGTCCTGCAACTGTATCATCAGAGTCCAGAGCCTTGCACAGCCCACAAATGTGTGTGCACACATGAGCATGTACACGGATTACCAGCAGCCGTCTCCATTCATGCCCCAGTCCTTACTCTGTCTCCTGATTTCTTGGGACCTTGTTCACATGCATCCACCCACTGGCCTTGTCCACCCTACTCGGTGCTGACCAAACCAGCTCTTCCACACCAATGGCCTGTGAGGAGCTTTGGTGCTCCCCTCTACAGTACCTATTGTCCGGGGAAAAGTGACCCCACTTGAAGACAGGCGTGACACACCTATAGGAGTGTGACCCTCAGCTATCAAGTCTCTTGTTGGAGCTGAAGAAAGAATTTCCCCTAGGAGACTACTAGAGAACTAGGAGAGTTTCCCAGGAGGATCCTGTGGGTCTCAGACTTGGCTTATGAAATGCTGACCCTTGACCTCTGACCTCCCTGAGCCGGCTTCCCTGCACTTGGAGGTCCCTGCTGTCCTGCCTGGGCACCTGGGAAGGAGGGAGGAACTGCCACCTGCCCCACGTGGCCTGTGCAGCTCTTGGCTCTCCCATCCCCTGGCCCAGGCCGGTGCCGCCGCCCACCTGCCCTTACCTCCGACCTCCAGCACCGTGAGGACGGCCTCACAGCTGGCCTGGCCCCGCTCGTTCTGGGCCCTGCAGCTGTACACGCCGGCGTCCTGCGCCCCGCAGCCCCGCAGCCACAGGCAGCTGGGCTCCGCGGGCGCGGGCAGAGGCCGCCCGTCCCGGAACCAGCTGAGGCCCGGCGGGGGCGTCCCGCTCACCGCCACCCGCAGCCGCACGTCGCTGCCCGCGCACACCGCCGCGTTCTTCAGGGGCCGCAGGAAGACCGGCGCCCCGGCCCCGGCAGCCCGGTCCCCGCCGCCGGCCCCCACCTTGGCCCTCTTAGGGGGCACCCCGGGGCTGGGGGGGGCCCGCGTGCCCGCGTCCTCGCCTCGCGCGCCCCGCGCTTTCTGCATGGCCTCTGCGCGCCGAGCGGAGGGGCTGCTGGACCTGGGCGGCCACAGAGGCCCCGGCGCGGTGCTGTGGAGAGGAGTCCCGGGGCCGGCGGCCTGCCTTCCTGCCGCCCGCCGCCTCCGGCCTGGGCTACCCAGAAGGTCACCAGGGCGGTCGGCCTTGCGCCTCGGGGGCTATTTTTAGGCCCCCCGGCTCGGGTTGCGCGGGAGCTGTGGAGGGAGGGGGCAGCGGAGGGGGGACTTGGACGCCACAGGCTCCTTCTCTCCCTCCAGGAGCCCCCATCGCCCGCCGGCTTACATGAGTCCCCAGGGATTTGTTCCAGGCCCCCTCCCGGAGCGCCCTAAGCCAGGGAGTCGAGTTACCCCTGGGCCCATTCCCACTTCCCTTCCTCCCGCCTCTCAGCCGGTAGAGCCCCAGCCTCACTCGGCTGGATGAGAGGAAGAAAGAGGGGTCCTGGGGAGGTGACTGAGAGGTGGGTGAGGAGGCCAGCCCAGTGGAGGTAAGCGCACTGCCAGCCGGGGAGCAAGGGCCGCCCCCGCGCTCCACGGCAGCTGGTGACCAGCAAGACCAGGAGTCCGGGAGGCAGGTGGATTCTGGCTCCCAGCTGGTCCTGCGCTGCCGGCTGGGCCAACACCGGATCTTTCTCAACGTCCAAGTCCTCACCTGTACAAATGGGTAGGCTAGGAAAGGCACTGCAGGCCGAGGAACAGTGTGAACAGAACCAGAGCTTGATGAGAGAAGACCGAATGTTTTGCAAATCATAGGGTTTGGAGGGATGAACCGCGGTGGGTGAGGAGTAGAGGAAAGGAAGCAGGAAATGCTGGCGAAGGCTTTGGCTACTAAGGTCTCTATTCTGAAGTCAGGGAGCACTACCATGGGGTCTGTAGGTAGAGAAGTGGTGGGTCGGAGCTGTGTTTTGGGATCCCATTGGTAGCTACAGTGTGGAGAGGGGAGTGGAGATGGAATGCCAGTTACAGCAGTGACCCTCCAAGGGTGGTGCCTGCTAGAAATTCAGACTCTCAAGCCCTGTCCCCAGAGACCCTCAATAAATGGCTGGGAGCACCCAGTAATCCGAATATTTTTGACAAGTGGCCCAGGTGACTCTGGTGTGTCTAAAGGTTGTGCTTTGAGAAACATCAAGGTAGGATGTTACAGCCTTTAAAATCCAAAGGAGAGTTCTACAATATAAGACACAGCCCTGTTCTGTCTTGACTGTGGTGGTCACATGAATCTGTGCAAGTATCTCTCTACATTATTTCTGACAACTGGATGTGAAACTGCAGTTACCTCAAAATTAAAATTTTAAAAATGTCTGGGGCAGGATGTGTAGCTCAGTGGTACAGCACTTGCCAAGCATGAGTGAGGCCCTGGGTTCAATCCGCAGCACTGAAAACAAAACAAAACAAAAACAAAAAACTATGAGAGACCCAGTCTTGATCTTGAGCCCTGAGGGATAAAGGCTGTAAGTTATTAAAAAATGGGGACTTGATCTTGCCTTCTAATCCTATACCTTCATTCTGAGAAAGAATGAAGGCAAAGCATGTGTGTGCATGTGTGTGTGCATGTGCGTGTGTGTGTGTGTGTGTGTGTGTGTGTGTGTGTGTGTGTGTGTGTGTGATACATATACCATGGTACAGAAGAAACAATTTAAACACTGAATTATGTCCGTGGAGATTAAGAGCCGTGAGGAATAATTTTTCTTGCAGTTTGCATACATTAAAGCTTCTGCTTGTGCTGTGCAGTTCTCTGGGTTTTGACAAATGCCCGGACTCATGCCTGTGCTACCCCAGGTCCATACAAAGCAGGCCCGTCATCCTAAATATTTGCTTGTGCATCCTCTTTGTACTTTGCCACTCCTCTCCGCCAACCCCTGACAAGCACTGATGATGAATTGGATTCTACCATGTAAATAGAATTCTAAAAAGGTAAAAATGTGGGATAGGGCATTGTAAACAGATAGAACGTCAAGAACAAAGGAATAGAGATTTTTCTTAGGAAAAAAAAACCCTGATTACTGAGAGCCACCTAACAGACTGCATTAACAATGACAATGGCCTAGAAGGCAATGAATGGCTTAGAAATGGGGACTAATTGGTTGGTTGGTTAAATAAGTTGACTGTGTGGTCTTGAGCAGGTCACTTACCATCTCTAACCCTTGGTTCCTCAACTGGAAAAGGGGAGTACACAGGGTTTAGTTGTTCATTCATTCAACAAAGATGTTTACGTTCTCATTGTGTGTTTGGCACTTACCAAGGGCTGGGAATATACCTGAGAAGAAAACATCAAGAATTTCTGCCCCTAGTTTGCTTATGTTTGAGAAGAGAGAAAGGCAAAAAGTACAAAGACATCATAGAGATTGTGACGAGTTAAGCACTGTGGGCAAAGCTAGTAAGGTAGAGAGACGTGAGCGTGTTGAGGGAATCACACTTTCGAATAGGGTGGATGGCATCAGCCTCCCTGGGAACACTGGAGTCAGTCTTGGAGGGAGAGGAAGCACATGGAGCAGATGTCCTGGAGAACTGCCTTGGGCATGGAGGGAATACGCCTGGTGGCTCAGAGGGAGTGAGGACAGAGTGCAGGGCAAGGGATCAAACAGTTAGCAGGGGCCAGATGGCTTAGCATCTTGCAGGCCATGGTGCTTTTACGGAAAATGGGAAGTCATCTCAGAGTTTTGAGAGAATTACACAATCTGACTTACGTTGTTGTGACGGCATTAAATTATTTCATTAAATATTAAAACAAATATTAACTATTTAAAAAGCTCTGGCACAGAGCCTGGAACATGGCTTGTCTCCAGTCTTCTTCTGTAGGTAACGGTGCATCATCAACTCGCACCCAAGGGCCTATGGGTCTGAGTAGGAAAGGCACAGGCCCAAACGAGTCACTGGCGCCCTCTCCTGGAGTAGCTCACAGAAGCTGGGACAGCTGGAAGCAGTCAGGCCCTGGCCAGGCTACTTGCCCAGGGTAATTGGCTGTAAGGCACTTTTCTGTCCCTTAACACGGGCCTCATAGTGCCCTACAGCCTGGCGCCAGACTGGATGTGTGTGCTGCCAGTCTGCCCTGCCTCTTGATCACAAGTCTATGGTGTCATGGAAAGACATCTGGGCTCCAGAGGCCAAGGAGCCTGGAGTCCCAATTTCATTTACTGCAGAGTGCTGTGTGACCTTGAAAAGTCATCCTACCTCTCTGGGCCATGTTGTATTTCTCTAAGTCATAATGATGTACTTCATGCCTAACACATGAAAAAAAAAATCTCAGTAAATGTTCATTGAAGCAGTGAATGAAATGGAGGGAGTCAGCCTTCTTGGTGAATATTTAATTTAGAGAAAAGTAAATAAAAATGTCCCATGGGTATTCACTCAAGAGGTATTTAAATATTTAATAAGTAGCTACTACGTACAAAGCATTCTTCCAGGCACTAGGAATATAGTGGTGAATATAATGGATAAAAATCACCCTTGGATGGCTGACATTTTAGGTACTGAATCAAAGGTCATAAATGTGTTTCCATTGTACCCTGGACGAGCTTGTGGTGAGGAAGAAGTAAAGAGAAGAATAGAGCTTCAAAGGACCAGGCTGAGAGGACAGCCAGTGGACAGAAGAGGTAAGAAAGTGCCCACTGGGCCTTCCACTCCCGCACAGGGACCTTTCTCCACAGTCTTTCCTGCTCCCCGTCAGATGGGCCTGGAGCTGGCCTGGTCTTTTGGGCTCAGTGGGAACCAATCAGCCCTCTGTGAATCCTCTTTTTTTTTTTTTTTTTGACATTCAGAGTTACAAAGGAGAGGACCCCAGAGCACCCTGAAGAGCATGAGCGGTTTTGTCACAAGGTAATTGATAAGGAGTGACAGGAAAGGGTGGCTTATGCAGAGGATCTGATTATATGTACATCACCCTGCGAAGCTCAAGTCTTTTTTTGGTTTGTTTTGTCCATTCCATAGGTCACTTCCAGACCCAGGAAGGCTTTATTCAGAGAATGCTACCCCTGGGGGACAGAGCCCAGGTGGTCTGGGCTCTTCTTTGGAAGCGGGTAGACACAGTCACAAGAAACAGGTGGGCTGAGAAGGCAGGGCTGTCTGTCCTTCAGAGCTGTCTCCAGCTTGCAGGCCATCATGAAATTGGGAGTTCTCTGACACCGGGGATACGCAGGCAGAACTTGAGCACTGCCCATCATGGGAGCCCGGGTGAGGCTAGCAAGGGGGTTTCTGTGCTGGGAGAGTTATTGTTCAGGAATATTCTGAGGTCTGAGGCTGAGAATCAAAGACTTCTACATGCCCTTCACCTTCAAGAATAGTCTTTTTTTTGAGTGGAGATTCCCTCCAAAACCTTTCTGGACTTAGGTGTCTCTTTATCCTTAGTGGGACAGACAAGTAAAGTATATATAACTCACCTGGAGAAAGGAGGAGCTAGGTTCCAGAAACTTCCTACAAATACACCTTCCCCCCTAAAAATCCCCCCAATTTCATGTTTCCCTCACTGAAGCCAGCTCAGATTCTGGAACCCCCTGGGGCCTCAAAGACACCCCTCCCTCACACTCCTTATCAATTACCTCATGACCAAACCTCTTTATGCTAGTCAGGATGCTCTGGGTCCTCTCCTTCACGACTCCTTCCCCACCTCAGTGTGAGGAACTAGAAAACTGTTTCTGGTTCCATATTTTATGAAAGTCATGGAGTTCCTATGTAGGTTGATGGGGGAGGTTCTTGGGCCTATTAATCTCTCTCTTTTTTTTGAGCACTAGTGTAAAGGAAAAGGCCATGAGCAGCAAAAGAATTGGGGCCGAATGGGAAGCATCTGTGGTTCCCCAACAAAAATCTCTTGTCCAGCCCCTATACTGCACACATACAGCTGAGCTGGGAGGCCAGGGGATCTTCTCTAGTGGCAGAGGCAGGGAGCTAGGATGCACTCTCTAACTCCTCTGAGGCAAAAGGGGCCTTCTTAAAGAAGACAGCTTGTGGGTGAAGGTTGCTTCAAAGGGAAGGGAGAAAGAACCACCAGAAAGGATTTTGGAAGTTTCTGGAAAAGCCATTTTGGAATGGCAGAGCAAGGACCTTAAAACTAAAAGCTCAATAGGTTCATTTCACTTATAGACTGTCTCATCTTTCCAGTCTACCCTCTTTCCATCTCCTTTAAAGGATAGTCCCTTAGATGTGGGAGGAGCAACAGGAAAACTGAGGGCTACATGGATCCAGGATTCATCAACTTCCTAAATCTATGATCCACCTGGAATATGCTTTTGGGATTGGGAAGGAGTGAAAAGACAGACAGTCTTTGCCTTCCCCCAAATAACCCTTGGTTCCAACTGTCCCCAAACCCACAGTTGAGTTATTAAGGCTTCCCTACAGGTTTGAAATGCCTCCTTTAATTTATGTCAGTTTCTCATACGTATGTGGATCTTGTTTTAAACACTCTGTATTATTCCACTACTGTTTGCATACTTCTTCTTCATTACTCTTTTAAAATTACCATAGCTTTACATTTTTAGTGTTTTATCCTATGATTTCCTGATTTTTCCCTACATCCTACACTTCGCCATCTTCCCGAATTCTCCCAAAATTTCCCTTTAATATTTTCATTGAAATTGTACTGCAATAGAATTATAGATGAATATAGGAAGAACTGACATTTTCAGAGTCTTGAACCTTCTTACCCAAGCACAAATTAGATTTTTCCATCATTCTAAATATGGCCATTTTTTTTTCCTGAATTAGGCCCTATGCATACAAGGATCTTAGAAAAGGTTCATAAAGAGACTAGACATTTCTTTGGAGGAGAGACTCAGGGGACCTCCTTCAGAGCCAGTGTGTGAGGAGGTAAGGCTTCCTTCAAGACAATAACAAGTGGTATCTCTGCCCGTACCTCTAAAGGTGGAGTAGGGGCATAAGGGAACAATACAGGGACATAGACCAAAGAGGAGGTTTTTGTGGTTCCTCAACAAAAGTCCCTTGTCCATCCCTCCTTCCCATATACTGCACACATAAAGCATGGCTGGGAGGCCCAGGTGATGGTTTGGCCTGACAAGAGGTAACACCGTCTATCTCAGGCTAATGTGTAGTGTGACAGGGCCTTGGGGCCCCCACCCCCACTTCTACCTGAGGACACCCGACAAGGAAGACATCAGGGGATGTGCAGGCTTGTGCTCATCTCTTTATTGTTTCTGTCCAGAGCCCCAGCAGCAGGAGCGGGTGTGGGGAGGTGGCACCCTCTTGTCAGCCTGAGCCACACTCTGCCTCCTTCTCCTTTCCCCTCCTCTCCAGCATCTCACCTACCCTCTCTCATTCTGTATCTCCTGCTCCCACATCCAGCACCTTCAGGAGTTCCCTCTTATAGCCCCTGCTTTCTAATCCACCCTGGGCTGGAGAAAGGACAGGAAGAAACCATGGGGAAAGTTTCAACCCCAGTCTCCACAGGGGCAGTCCCCATCCCTACCTGGCTTGCTGGGGAGGCTACCCTTTCTCTCTGACTGGGGCTAGGGGGTGGGAAGGTCTAAGGGCTCCGTCCTGACCCTTCAAGGCCCACACACTGCTCTAAGGCCCTCTCCAAAGCCATAGGCTAGAGCCCAAGGTCATGGAGGTGGAAAGGGCAGGATCATGACTGTGGCTTGTCTCCTTCTGGCACAAGAGCCAGGTTCACTCCCTTGCAACAGCCAAGGCTTATGGTGGGGTTTGCAGGGGGCAGCTGGGTGCTTCATGGGACTGGGTAGGATGGAGAACATGAAGAGTGGCCAGTGAGGAGGAGTCAGAGGCTGTGAGAAGAGGAAGGTGGCTGGGTGGGGCATCCCGGGATGGAAGGAGCTTGGCTTCAGGAGGCAGTGAGGATGGGGCTAGGATGGTATCTGAGGATCTCTAGCTTTAAAGCACCTCGTGCTGCTGCTGTGTGGCCTCACTGACAACCTGGAGAGGAAGAGAAGCCCAGTCTAGCCCACTGCCGGCTCAGAGGAGCCTCAGCCCCATGCACCCGACCCCAGGACAGCAGGACCCACTCAACCCCAGCCAGGAGTCTGAACCATACCAGCTGGTGGAAGATACCTGGTTGACAGTTTCCCCAGACACCTTCAAGACCCCACTAATGAGGAGAATCCAGGCCGACCACTCACCTCCCCATCCCGGGTCTCAATAGTCTTGATCATCACCGTCTTCTTGGTGTGGACCTCAGAGCCCCTTTGCTCTGGGCTGGTTTCTGTAATAGATCCTCACACTCAGCCTGATCCAGTCCAGGCCTGGACTGCTAGAAGTCCAACTCAGGGCACACAGCCCCGAGCCCACCCCACTCAGACAAGCTTTTAACAGCAGGCTGTTCAACAGGACAGTATCTCCTGTTCTTGAGCCTAGCATCCAGCAGGCGGATCTACAGACCTGGGGCCAGTCTCACATCTGAGACAGGTCCGTAAGCCAACAGACTGCAGCAGGCACACTGGTGAAATCCCTTACAAGTTTGCATCCTGAGGCTCCCCTTTTACAAGACTATGAAGAGTCTCAAAGCCCAGGCTCCAGAAACCCTTTCAGTGGGCCTTCAAGGCCCCAGCTCTCTTCAATATCCAGTAAGCTTGATGTCTTACTGAAAGTGACGTGGAGCATTGATTCATTGTGTCAATTCAGTTGCCCTCCTCTGCCTCAGTTTCCTCACCATGGAAAGGTAACAACGATACTTGCCCTGTATTGGCCACAGGGCTATTGATTTTAAAAAGTATTAAGTGATGGGAAATGCAAGACTCAGGCTTGGTGTCTGTATACACAACTAATTGAAAAGAGAGGCTCTGAGTTTTTACAAAGAGGGTCAAATTTAGGTCCTTGGTATCATGAGTTTGGCACTCATGAATTTCCTTAGCAAGCAACTATCATGTGATGAACGTTGTGACTTGGTGGAGTTGCAGAGTGTATTTTTTCCTGATGGAAATGAACATCGAGGATATAAGAGGTCTGATCTAGGAAAGGAGACGCTGCCAAGGACTCCAACTTGCTCTTCTAATGCATCATTAGAGCATATTTTTCTGCTCTCTGGGGTTGGAAAGCCACTCATCTGCATATTACTAATGTCAAGATGGCAGAATGCCCTAAAAGCTCATTCTTTTCATTGTTTGGCTATGCTAAGACTTGGCTTAATTTTTCCAAAGGTGCATCCAACATCTTGCTCCCACAAAATAGAGGTGCTCAACAAACAACCAGAGAGCACTTGGCTAGGGGGTGTCTCCTGCTGCTTCTGCCCTCAAGTCCCCAGAGACATTCCTAGCACTTCTAGAGTTTGGGGTTCAGAACACAGGCAGGCCCCATATGCCTAAAGGTGCAGGGGATATGCTCGATACAATGCAACACAATGTAATAAAAAGCTTTCTCTCAGAAGGTGTCTCATGTGTCTCTACCTAAATTCCTCCACCTATCCTTAGTAGTTGACTTTCCTTTCCAGGCCTGGTCTTGGCCCCGTGGTTCCATTGTCCCCTCCTGCCTGACCTTGAGCAGTGCCATTCCTGGCGCCTACAGCCCCATCTCTATCTCCAAGTGCACACTTACCTCGGAAGTTGAGAGCAGAAAAGGTCTGGATAGGGAGGTTGATTCTGAAAAGGGAGAGACCAGGTTCCCAAAGGTTAAGGATACTCCCATCTCTCCCTGTGCTCACCCTGCAAGGCTTGCCCTGGTTCTCCCTAAACACTACTTTCAGCTGTCCTAGCCCTACTGACCCCAACATGCCCACACTGCATAAAGCATAGGATTAAAGGCTAATTGTATGTATTCTAGGAATTATCTCTTAATGAAGGATTATCCATTCCAACCCCAATCTCCTGGCTGATACCAGCATGCCCAGTCCCACTGCACCCTCCAATCAACCAGCACTTCTAGCACTGCAAGAGACAGGTACAGCAGCTCGGAGGGACATGCGCTGTGTGCGCTCACCCTTCAGGCAGGCCTCTTCTAGAAACTGACCATTTGCATTCATGCTAGGGAAGGGTGACAGGGCTTTGGCCAGTTTAAAAGGCCATTTGTATAGATATTAATATATAAATCCAGGAATCTCTGTGTAAGTCTATGCCTAAATATGTCTGCCACTCATTTTAAACTTTAGGTATTATTGTTATTATTTTATTATTTAGTAGTACCATGGGTTGATTCCCAGGCCTCACACATGCTAGGCAAGCACTCCACTACTGAGGTACATATCCATTCCTTTTTGTTTTTTATTTTGACACAAGGTTTCTCTAAGTTGTCCAGGCTGGACTCAAACTTGCAATCCTCCTGCCTCGGCCTCCAGAGAAGCTGGGATTACAAGTGTACGCCACTGCACTGGCTTAGATTATATTTTTATGAGTATCAATTGGTACCATTTTTGGTGTAATTGAGCTGTCCTAAATTGACATTACATTTATATACAGTAAAATGGACAGATATTTAGTGTAGTACCATTTGGTGAATTTTGATGTCTGTATCCGTGTAATTACCAGTCCAAATACACATATAGAACATTACTATCACCCCAGGAGGTTCCATTACATTCCATGTATTGTTTCTGTGTCTAGGGGGGATGCTTTGAGTATGTCATTATGTTTTTTCCCTTGAGTACAGGGGCATGCATGTGTGCGTGTGTGCGTGCGTGTGTGTGTGCTCGCACACGCAGGTCTCTCCACCCTCTTTCACAGCCTACCTGTATCGGCTTCCTGTGCCCCTCCCTTTCTGTTTTCATCATCCCCTGCTCTGCTTTCATCTCTCCCTTGACTGGTGGTAATATTTTATTACTGATTGCTGAATATGATTTTGTGCCGCTGGTTCTTAATTCTAAGGGTGGATAAGGGAATACTTATATTCCTCTTTTTATAAAAGCTGTTAATTACATTACTTTGTGCCCAAGTGGGCTTGGTTAATTCTCTGAACACAGCAGTGGTTTCTTGTATAAAATTGTTTTCAGATCTTGTTTGGGTGATCCACTACCCACTGGGGGCAAGACCAGGCCTCTTCCTCAGCATCCTAACTACAGCCCGTCTCACCCCTCACCTGCTCTCCTCCCCCTCCAGCAGCTTCCGGTAGGTGGCAATTTCCACATCCAGCGCCATTTTCACATTGAGCAGGTCCTGGTACTCGCGCAAGTGGCGGGCCATCTCATCCTTGAGGTGCCGGATTTCCTCCTCCAGACGTGCGATGTTGTCCTGGTAGCCACTGGCCTCACTGGCAAAGCGGTCCTCCAGCTCCCGCATCTGTCTCATCAGGGAATCGTTCTGCAGAGGGTGAGGGGAGCCCAAGTTAGAACATGTGGTGGGCAGGTGGGCGGAACACTAGGGACCCAGGAAGGAACTAGGACAGAAAGAGGTAACTCCAAGTAGGCAGATAGAAGTTGTCAAAGAAGTAGCCAGGAAACTTTGACCTCAAATGAAGTCTTATGTGGATACTCAGAATAAAGCACATAAAAGGGAGTATCTTTGTTCAGTCCCCTTGACCCTACACTGGGAGTTGCCGCTAGGGACTCCTGATTCCTTGGTGCCTATTGTAGCATTGAGGAGATAGAAGCCCAGAAAGGACCCACAATAAGCCCAAGGTCACAGTCAAGGTATGGGCTGCAGGCAGAAAGAGACTGGGTTTGTGGAGGTGGGAAGCACTCACAGTGCCCTTGAGGGCGTCAATTTCACAGGTGTAGGACTGGATCTGGTGTCTGTACTCCATCATCTCCTGCTTGGCCTGGCGCAGTGCATCATTGTTCTTGTTGGCAGCCTGGGTCAGGTCAGACACCTAAGAGCAGGAAGAGAGGGCACTGAGACGAGGAGGTATGAGACACAGGTGGAGTGGGTCAGGGAGCACGGAGACTCCAGCCTTGCTTTGCTCCCCGTGGATAGAGCAAAAGGTGGCATCTCTCCACATGAGGATACGGGGGACCGAGGTACCCAAGTGCCTGCACCAGGCCACCCACCTTGGATTTGTACCACTCCTCAGCTTCAGAGATGTTCTTAGCCGCGATGGTCTCGTACTGAGCCCGGATGTCCCTGAGGGCGGCTGTGAGGTCCGGCTTGGACATGTCCATCTCCACCTGGACCTGCTGTTCCTGCAGCTGGGCCTGTAGCTCACGGATCTCCTGCAGGGTGTGGCTGGGCTTCAGTCCCCTTCCAGGTCCATTTGCCCACCCCCACTCTCAAAGCTACCCCCACTTTCCAGCTGCTTCACCAGGGCCCGAGGAACCTCCCTCCATACCTCTTCGTGTACTTTCTTAAGGAACGCAATTTCCTCATTGAGAGATTCAATTCTGCGCTCCAGGTCAATGCGAGCTAGAGTGGCCGCATCTACATCCTGGAAGAGGCCAAGCAACAAGGATGGGGTCATGGACAACCAGGTGGGGCAGAGGGAGACCAGCAAAGGCCAGAGGGAAGAAGAGTAACAGGAGAACAAAGAGGGCTCACCGCTCGGAAGGCAGCCAAGTTGTTCTCTGCTTCTTCCCTCAGCTGGATCTCCTCTTGCAGCCTGACCAGGACAGACGGACGGAAGGACTAACAATTACAAGGACGAAGCCAGCAGTGGAGAGACTGGCTAGGGTGGCACAGGGAACTGGCTCAGGAGTGAGAGAGAAGGCCTGGCTGCTGGGGTGACACAAGAGGCCCAGAAAGGGCGTGGCAGAGGCTCCACCCACCCAAGGACAGGACAGGAAGGGGCCTCCCAGCTCAGCCCTGGAGCCACACCCTTGAAGTCTATGTTCCCACCGGACTGTGCGTGACCTTTCTGGGGTTGAGAACTGTGTCTATTTCATCTATCACTGCCTTCCTGATTCCCAGCCCCAGTCTGACTCAAGTAGCTGCTCAATTAACGTTTGTGACTTTGGTGGCAGGAAGGTGACTGCTTACCGGGGTAAACTGAGGCAGGATCCATGAATACTCTCTATCCCGCCCTTTTGGAGGGCGGAGTCCCCTCCCCACTCTCCCAGCGGCTCTAGCTTATCCACTCGGGGACAGGGACGACAGCCTCAGCTAGCACCGGGCTGATTTCTCCCCTCCCCGCCCGGGGCTCTCCCTGCTTTCCTACCTGGGGCCTCCTGGTGGCTGAGCTGGGAGTTAAGCTCGCCTTCTTCCCAGCCTGCCCAGATTTCCTGTTTCCGCCAATCCCCGCTCCCGTGGCTACCCGCCAGCTCCCTCCAGCTCTTCCCCGGGCTCTCTGCTGCCTACCCACCCACACCTGCACTCCAGCAACTTAAGATCCTTTCACCCACAGCACACTGGACCTCCCAGGGCCCCCCTCCGTTCTACTGCTTGATCGAGAAAACTTCTGCAGAGCGAGGGCGTGCAGGGAGAGGCACGGATCCACGAGCCGACCCTCGCCAAGCGTGGCGTGAGCGGGGATCCGGCCTGGCCGCGGGCGGAGGGTGCGGAGAGCCCCGGGCTCTGCCCCAGGAAACGGGGTGCGGCGGGGGTGCTGGGCCCTCACTTGGCCTTGAGCCGCTGCAGGTCGTCGACCAGGTTGTCGCGCTCCACGTCGACCCGGGCGCGCTGGTTGGTGAGAACCTCCACCTGGCGCCGCAGCTCGCGCAGCTCCTCCTCGTAGAGCTCAGCGACGCGCGTGGGCTCGCGGCCCTTGAGGCGGTTCACCTCGGCGGCGAGCGCGGCGTTCTGCTGCTCCAGGAAGCGCACCTTCTCGATGTAGTTGGCGAAGCGGTCGTTGAGCTCCTGCAGCTCCACCTTCTCGTTGGTGCGCGTGGCCAGGAACTCCTGGTTCACGGCGTCGGCCAGCGAGAAGTCCAGGAGCTCGCCCGCGCCGTAGGAGGGCGCGCGCGTGGCCCCCAGCCGGCCGGCCCGCAGCGAGCCCAGGGCCCCCGCCCCGCCCGACGTGCGCGACACCTGGTACACGCGGGACGTCACCGAGCTCGAGGAGCCCTTGCTGCCGAAGCCGGCGCGGGGGAACACGGGCGAGCCGAGCGGGGAGCCCATCGAGAAGCCCGGGGCCCCGCCGAAGGTGCGGCGGTACGAGGACACCCGCTGGCTGGACGAGTAGGCCTGGCTCATGGTGGCGGCGCGGGCGAGGCTGGCGGGCGGCCGGCCGGAGAGTGGACGTGACGAGGGGAGACGGAGCCCCGAGCCGGCCGCACTATTTGTAGCCCTCCCTGACATCACCCCCTCCGCCCCTCCCTCCGACAGCTGCAGGATCCCGCTGTCCTGCCAGGAAAGGGAGGCCGCTTGCCGCGGGGGCGGGGAGACAGCGCCCCCGCGGGAGGCCCGCGCCCCGGGGGCGGGCGGGCGCCTGTGCCGCTGACCCCTCGGCAGGAGTGCGGGCCGCTTCCCTGGGACCCAGCGCCGCCTGGATCCTTGATCCGCTGCGGCCTCTTTCAGCCCAGAGAACCTGCCCCTTCCTGGGTGCATGCAGGTGGTGAGGAGGGAGAGCGGACATTTAATTTGAAGGTCTCCTTTTTCAATCCAAGGAGAGATTTTGGGTCATTGGAAGGAACACGGCCTACACCCAAGAAAGGTCCCAAACCATTTCTGTGGTTGTAGAGTTTTTGTATACTTCAGGTGAAGACCAGGAGCCCATCAGTCAGACAATGGGGCTCTCTAGGCAGACAGGGAGGGAAAAGAGGGAGCCTGGTAGACAGAGAGCAATCCTGGCAAAACTCGGCCTGCCTCTGTGGCTCTTGGGTACTAACTGTGAACCTCAGTTTCCCTCTGTATGCGCATAAGCCTTCTTGCTCTGCTCCTACCCACGAGGAAAGGATCTCAAGTTTGTAACCAGCTGACTGATTTCCAGAAAGGGTCTAATGTGGTAGGAGTTTCCAATCACTGTGTACAGTCACGCCCCCACACCAGCTTCCTCTGCCTCCTGCCCCTGTCCTCCTCACTCCCGCTCTGATTCATCCCCTTACTCACATCACCCACACCCACTCACACCAAGGGTTTGCGTTTTGTCAGGAGCAGCATGTCAACCCAGCCATCTCTTCGGCAGCAACAGCTGCCAACCCGAAATACCAGAGCTGGTATTTATAGAGGAGAATGCATGGGCCCAGGAAACAAGGTACAGGAGAAGCACTTGTTGGGGGGCAGGGGCACCCGAGAAGTCCCAGGCCTCAGATGGTCAAGGAAGGCTGGAGGTGACAAGCCCCGATCCCTTCCCACCCCACAGTGGTCTAGGCCCTTGACAGGATTGAAGTCCTAAAGACAGCTGGCCCAACCTTTCACAGCCCCCCATAGCACAAGACTCACTGACCTCTAAGGACAGCCACACTTCTCCATGAGCACTGAGCACGCCTCTACACCTCTGCCTTGTTCTCTATAGGCTTCTCTTGGGCCTGACCTGGAATGCAAACACTGGAAACAGGGCACTAGATTAGGAACCTGCAGTTGTTCCCAGTCTAGTCTTGCCATTAACCGTAGTTACTAGAAGGTGTGGGTTTTTACCTCCCTGAGCCTCAGGGTCCTTACTATGCCTGCCCTGAAGGGGTTTGAAGAGGTCCAGGCAACAATAATGCACATAACCATACTAAGGGTAACAATACTTTACATGTACTGACCACCTGCTGGGTGACAGTACCACCCCTGATCCTCAGTTCTTAAACAACGCCATGGGGTTGGGACAGGCAGTATTCCCATTTGGTAGCTCAGGAGGTGAGGCATCTGACTAGAGTCCGTGCTTTGGCCTCAGGCCGGGAGTGATTGTGCCAGGTGAACTGTAAAGTGCTTGGATACTGCTGTCCTTTCAAAGCCCTTTCATATTAAGTGTCTGCTTTTTACCCAAGAGACAAACTTATGAGGAGGATGGGGATATTCTTATGCAGACTTCGAGCCAGTGCAAGCTGTTGTGTTCTGCTTATTTTAGTGCCTCAGGTTCCAATCTAGATTGTATGTGCTTCTGGAATATTTTGGAGGCCTTGCGGATTTTTAACACGTGTCAAATGGCACCATTCATTGTCATTGTCATTCAAAGTAGTTTGCAAACTTTTTTGCCCTTCCTTTTATTTTGATGACCAAAGCTGCATCTCCTCCCAGGATCCTTTCCACCCAAAAAGCAGATATTTGACTGTCCCAGCTAGTCTTACTGCATCTCCTTGCAGTGAATGGCTCAAGGGGTGGGCCTGAGCCTGACAAGGGCCAATCAGAGTCCTTCCTTGAGATTTATAGACTCAGCTGGGATTGCTAAACTGGACCTGTGGGCCTTGTTTTTTGCCCTCTGGGGAAGCAAGAAGAGAGAGATTAACAGGCAGAAAGCAGACTTTCTTTCTTTCTCTCTATTTCTTTCTTTGAGACAGACTGGCTCTGAACTCACAGTGTAGCCTAGGCTGTCCTTGAGCTCATGGAAATCCTCCTGCCTGAGTGCTGAGATTACAGGTGTGTACCACCAAACCCAGTTTAGGTGGTGCTGGGGAACTGAACCCAGGACTGGTGCTTGCTAGCTAAGTATTTTAACTGCTGAGCTATACCCCCAAGCCCAACATTTCTATGATCTACTGATATTTCTGAGACTCCTTTCTGCATTCAGTAACTAGACCACATAGGGAAATTGTTTTTGTACTAGTCTGAGGCCTCAGTTCCTTGATGCAATGAGGCAGAAAACAAATAAATAAAATATGCCATCTATTGTCTAGTTAAAAATCAACAACTACAAAACTTGGCCCTGATCCAGTTGGGACTGTTTCCAAATTTGGTTCCACCCCTAAGGATTTGCTACCATGGAGGGCAGCAAAACAACACCAGAGGGCCTGGAAGTCGGATGAAACAGGAGCACTCCAAAACATGCTCTGCACCGGGCAGCTCCACCGGCATAAGAGTTCAGGCTCCCCAGGAGGACTGCCTAGGAGTGGACACTAAAAATAGTCATCATTTATTTGAATGCATTAATGTACATGGTACAGAATTCAAGATGTAGGAAAAGGTATAATGTAGGAAAAGTAAGTCTCCTGTTTTTGACACCTAACCACTCTGTACTCCTCCTTAGAGACAGCCAGTTTTAGATTGTTGTGATGTCTCCGTTCAGATATACTTTGTTCTTATACAAGCACAGTTTTGTATATGGAGAGTCCTGCCCTTTTTTTTAAAAAAAATATTACATACAGTTCTGGACCAAGCTTTTTTTAAAAAATGAGCATATACCTTAGAGATTGTTTCATTTTCGTACATTGACAGTTGTATGATTTTTTTTATTGTGGTTAAATATATTTAACACAAAACTGGCCATTTTAGCCACTTTTAAGTATACAGTTCAGTGACATTGAACACATTTGCTTTGTTGAGTATCCATGTCCAGAACGTTTTCATCTTCTGAAAGTGCAGTCCTATAACCAAAATAACCACCCATTCCTCCTTCCTTCCTGTTGTTGGTAATCATTGTCAAAAAAGTAAACTGAGGCACAAGATTTTTTTTTTGAAGAGTTTATTTACACCAAAAGTGACTCATGAATTGGGCAGCTTCCAGCAAGAAGTGGTTCAGGAGATCCAGGTAGGGACCGTAAGGAGACAGGTGTTCATTGGACAGAGAAAGAAAAGCAAAGAGAATGTTTGATTTGTTACACAGTTGCATAGTCGTCTTCTTTTGTCTCCCTAATTGGAAAGTTCCTTGTTATGTAATTATAAATGTGTTTGTTGTTTCTGACTGATTGAGCTTCAGTTCTGTTTTCCTTTAATATAGATTTTCACAAGAAATAGCTCCAGTTAAGTTTCGCTTATGTTTGCTAAGCAAGCAGTGTTAGGTTACTTATGAGGCTCAGTTGGCTTTATCTGCTCAGGCATTTTTCAGGCCATTTAAATTTAATACTGTAGTTCTACTTTATGTCTCAATGAATTTTATTGCTCTAAGTACCTCATGTAAATAGAATCATACAATGTCCTTCATGACTGCCTTAGTTCATTAGTGTAATATCTTCAAGGTTCATCCATGTTATAGCCTATGCCAGAATTCCTTTTTTAAAGGCCAAATGAGTGTCCACTGTGTATACTATCATACTCTGCTTATCCAGTCACCTGTCTGTGGAAATTTGAGTTGTTTCCACCTTTTGGTTCTCATGAATAATGCTAATATGAGCACAGGTATTTGTTCAAATCCCAGCTTTCAATTCTTTGCCATATATATTCAGACATGAAATTACTATATCATGTGATAACTCTAAGTTTAATTCTTAGAGGAACTGCCATATTATTTTTCACAATATTTTTTAGCATTTTACATTTCTACCAGTCACATATAAGCATTCCAACTTATCTACATCTCTCCCAACACTTGTTTTCTGATTTTGTTTGTTTTGTAACAGCAATCCTGAGGGTATGAAGTGGTACCTCATTGTGGCTTTAATTTACTTTTCCCTAAGCTCAGTAGTTTTCAGTATCTTTTCATATGTTTATTGGCCATCTTTACATTCTTGATAAATTGTCTACTCAACTTCTTTTCCCAAGGACCCTTATTCTAGACCCTCTCACGACTTCTCAAGGCTTTACTTTCTCAATAAACCTTTTTTTTAACCTCCTACCCATCACTCTTCAACCCGCTCAATAAACCTCTTCTTGCTTTGAAAAACTTTTCCCATTTTCCAATTGGATTGCCCTTTTACATGTTACTGTTGAGTTGTAGGGTATCTTTGAATATTCTAGATACTAATCCCTTATCAGATATACAATTTGAAATATTTTCTCCTTCTTCGTTGGTTGCTTTTTTGCTCTCTTAATAATGTACTTTGATGGGGCTGGAGGAATAGCTAAGCTGTTAAAGTGCTTGCCTAGCCAGTGCTGAGTACCCGAGTTTGATTCCCCAGCACCACATAATCTGGGCGTGGTGGCAGATGCCTGTATTCCTAGCCCTTGGGAGGCTGAGGTGGGAGAATTGTTATGAGTTCAAGGCTAACCTGGGGTACATACTGATCAAGGCCAGCCTGGACTACATAACTGAGCTCAGAACCAGCCTGGACTATAGAGTGAAACCCTGTTTCCAAAAAAAAAAAAAAAAAAAATGTACTTTGATGCATAAAAGCTTTTAATTTTAGTGAAGTCAAATTTACCTAATATTTTCTCTTATTGCCTGTGTTTTCACCATCATATCTAAGAAATCATTGCCAAATATGATGTTGTGACTTTTTCCCCTGTGTTCTCTTCTGAGAGTGTTATAGTTTTATATTTTATAGTTTTTATACTTAAGTATTCTATAATTAATTTTGTGTTAATTTCTACATTGGACATAAGGTAAAGATCCAATTTTATTTTTTGCCTGGGGATATTTAGGATTTTGGGGGGCACCATTTATTAAAATCAGTCCTTTCCTTATTGAATGGTCTTGGTACCCTAGTTTAAGAGCATTTGACCATCAGTATGAGGGTGTATTTCTGGACTTTCAGTTCTATTCCAGTGATCTGTATATCTGTCTTTATTCTGGCACCACACTGTTTTGATAACTGTGCCTTTTTAGTAAGTTTGTTGTTACTGTTATTGTTCTTGGAATCAAACCTAGTATCTGCACTGAGGTGTATCACCAACCCTTTTTTATTTCTGATTTTGAGACATTGTCTTTCTAAATTACTGTGTTGCACAGGCAGGGCTTGAACTTGTAATCCTCCTGCCTCAGCCTGCCAGAGTGCTGTGATTATAGACACATACCACCACACTGAGCTGTAGTAAGTTTTGAAATCAGGAAATGTGTGTCTGCCAATTCTGTTTTTCAAGCTTTTTGTTTTGTTTTGTCTTGTTTTACAATTTAAAGTCTCTTGAAATTCCATACAAATTCTAAGATGAATTTCTCTATTTCTGCAAAAAATTAGTGAGTCTTTGGTAGCAATTATACTGAATTGATATATTACTTTGGGAAATATTGACAGCTTAACAACATTAAATTTTTAGACTCTGAAAATGCGATGTCTTTTCATTTATTTTTGTCTTTACTTCAGAATGCTTTATAGTTCTCAGTGTATAAGTCTTATACCTCCTTGGTTATGTTTATTTCTAAATTTTAGTTTTTGATATCTTTGTAAATGCTGTTGCTTTCATTTATCATTAATTGAGAGGATCATATGGATTTTTTTCTTTCATTCTGCTAATGATGAAGCACTGATTGATTGTCATATGCTGAACTATCCTTGCATTCCAGAAATAAATTCTACTTGTTCATGATGTGTAATTCTTTCAATTTGCCGCTAAGTTAGGTACACTAATTTTTTAATTATTCACATATTGTATCCCATTCTACCTCCCATCCCCTCAACCCCACCCCATGTCCTCTCTCCCTCTCCACAAAGTCTATCTGCTTACTTTATTCCATTTCTTTTTTAATATTTTCATGGTTTGATTTTTCTCATGTTAAGGAAGCTGTATTATATTTAACTTTCTGTGTCTGGTTCATTTTGCTAAGCATAATGGTCTCAAGGTGCATCCATTTTCCTACAAATGTATACTAATATTTTGTTGAGAATTTTTATATTAAGATTTATCAGGAAAGTTGTTTTAAAGACTTAATGTAGTGGGGCTGGAGGCAGTTAAAGCACTTGCCTAGCACCTGAGTTCAATTCCCCAGCACCACATAAGCTAGACATCCCGGTGCATGCCTGTAATCCTAGCACTCAGGAGGCTGAAACAGGAGGACTGTTGTGAATCCAAGCCCACCCTGGGCTACAGAGTGAGACCCTGTATCAAAAAAAAAAAAAAAGATTTAATGTAGTATCTTTGTCTAACTTTGGTATCAAGGTAATATTGGCCCCACAGAATGTCTTGAGAAGTGTTTCTTCTTCTTCTAATTTTTGGAAGAATTTGAGAAGGATTTGTATTAATTCTTTAAATGTGTAGTAGATCTGACCAGTGAAGCCATTTTCCTCTACACTTTGTTTATTGTATGAAGTTTTAAGTCATTCTTAATGTGTTCATTTGTAATTTACTCTTTGGCATAACTTATTTGACATTGCCTTAATTATAGACATGTATATTGCTTTCAATCTTTTACCATTATATGAAATGTTAGTGTGAACATCATGAGGACACTCTTCTGACCAAATAAATTATATTTTTTAACAAAACAGTTTCATTATCTTATGGATTGCCTGTTTTCTTTTCTTTTCTTTTTCTTTTTTTTTTTTTTGCTTGTTTGTTTTGTTTTTAGCTGAGTGATATCAGAAATGTCAAGGTCTGCTAACACAGACATTTTATTCACTATTTGTCAGAAAAAGGGAACAATTTATATATCTGTGCATGTAGTATGCTGCCTTACACAGTGAGTACTGGCAATAATTTTTGTTGAGTGAGTTAAGGAACAAAATTGATCCCTCTCTGTTCAAAATCTTCCCAAGTTATTCAAACTTTATCAGGTCTTCAAAACTTAAAGATGAACATCCCAGATCATCAGGTTGACCAGCCCCATGCTCTCCCTTCTCATTTGAGGCTTAAATTCCGTCTATTATGACTCCAGCAACCACTTGTTCACTTTGAGTTTCTCCACAACATGGGAGCTCACTGTCTCCAAGGAACCTACTCTATTTCATGAAGAGTCACTGAGTACACAAAACATCTGTAATGTCAGACAGGGAACAGGTCTGTTGGTAGGAAACCATTCCTTATTTTTGAAGCCAGTGTGTGTCTCTGCTGTGTCATTTAAAGTAACCTGAAGCCAGATAGAGCAAGAACCCTCTTTTTGTAAGTCTGCCCTGAAACGATTAGGAGGCAGTTACCATGTATTTTGGAACTTTGCCTGTTTGTCCACTCCTACCTACACTCATTTCTCTGAAACTGCTGCACCAGAAAGACCCAAATTCATCACAATCCACATCCCACAGGACTGACCCTGCTACCTAATCAAACTCAGCTCCTTCCCCTCTTGGTCAGGTTCACCTTATTTCACCTCTTTACTATCAGTGACTCTGTCAGGTTCTCTCCAGCCTCCAGACCTTTGCACTTGCTGTTCCTGCCTTCCTGTAAGTACAATATCTGGAGGGTTAATGATGCCTAGGCAGATCTCGAAGGAGAAATGGAAAGCAATATCCCTGACTACCCAAAGGATCCCTCTGATTTCATGGATGGCACAGAGAGGAGACAGATGGCTGTCATAAGTGGAAAGCTGAGATAAGGACATTCATCGGTCTGGCCAGCACTGGGCACTTGGATTAGGAATAACTGAATAAAGTCAAAAAGAAGATAATTGGATTCTTTTTTATTTTTATGTTTATTTATTTAGGTGGTACTGGGGATTAAACCCATGGAACTACATCTCCAGCCCTTTTTCATTTTTATTTTGAGACAGAGTTCTATTCATTAAAGTTGCCCAGGCTAGGTTCTAACCTATGATCCTCCTGTTTCAGCCTCCCAGAGTTCAGGTATGTGCCACTATGCTCAGCAAGAACTACATTCTTATAGTCCATGGGACAAGGACAAAACTCTCACCCCAGGATCTCAGTATGAGACAATTCTGATCCCTTCCCATTACATGCCCTCTCTTCCCCCTACCCCATTTTATTGATATGTATAGGTACAAAACATAAATCATGCCCTCTCTTGACTTACCTATCTTAGTCTGTTTTCTGTTGCTATAACAAAATACTGGAAACTGGCTACTTTATTTTTTAAAAGAGGTTTGTTTAACTTGCAGTTTTGGAGATTTGAGAGCATGGTGCTAGTATCTGCTTGGCTCTGGTGAAGTTTTTGTGGTGGAAGGCGCCACAATAGTGGGGGGTATGAGCAGAATAAATCTCATGTTGAGATAAGAAGCCAGAGACTGATCTAGTGATCAGCTTGCTGCTGCATAACTCACTCTCATGGGAACTAACTGGGATACCTTCGTCCCGTCAGAGGGCAGCTCCCTGATGGTCTAAATTTTCCCTTCCCCAGGTCCCACCTCTTGAAGATTCCAGCTACCTCAACATCATCAGAAACAGGAGACCAGCACTTGTGATTTGGAGGACAAACCACACCCAAACCAGAGCACCACCTCCAGGGTCTTGCCTCTGTCTCAAGAGTCACCCTCTTTTCTGCTCCTAGCCCAAGACCTCATGTTTCTGTACTAAGCTAGGCTGGGCCAGGAGGCCATTGCATGAGGGACCCTTGGGAACAGTACGGCAGGGGAGAACCCTGAGAGCTTAGGGTTTTGTCATCAGCTTTAGCATTGGGTTGAGGAAGGGGCTAGAGAATGAGATGGGTGCTCATCCTGGGGGATTAACAACTAGCCATGAGTGTAACCTGGGCAAATCCTATTTCTTCGGTGGCCCTGGTATGAGCCATGTAAAAGACAGATCCAATTCTGATCATCTCTGGGGTTCTCTCAACTCTGACATTCTGAGTCCCTCAGGCCAGAGGAAGATCTTCCCTGATGCCTCCCTGCTGCCCACAGCCCCTACCCCAGCTGCCCTATCCACCTTCCTCTCTGTGTGGCAGCTGCTTAACCCATATGGGCTGCTGAGACTCCCTCTCGAGTGACTGTAAAAGGGAAGGAATGTCCAGAGGCAATTGTTTCTTCCTGATATCACCCAGGGGAGGGAGCTGGAGCATTGGGGGGCCCAGCCAGATGGTGGACTGGCAATGTCAAGACTCTCCTGGAAACATCACCCTCCTGCTGCAAGACCAGCAAACCCCACCCCTCACTTCCATCTGCCTCCCTCCTCTTCTGATTGGCCTAAGATGTTCAGATCTACCTTCCTACCTCCAATTTTCTTGACTCCCAGCCCCCAGACCCTTTCCTGGGCCCCTTCCCCCACTGACATCCCCACCTCAACTCTCCTAAAGCCCTCCTTCACTTGCCCGCAGCACTCTTCAGCCTCAACTCTAACCTCTCTCCAGCTCCCAGCCCACTCCTTTTACAGACAAGTAGCCCAGCAGGTTTTCTGCCAAAGTAGGAGAAGTCTCAGGCTGATCTCGCCTCCTCCCCAGCCCCCAACCTCTACCAAATAGGACATCTCTGCCCATGACGACAGAGGATAGGAGGAGGAGGAGGAGGAGGGGGCTAAGCCTCAAGGGCAAGAGTCCAGAGGAAGAAGGTGAACATACTTTATGGACTGTCAGTACCATGTAAATTTCAGACATTATTCACAGCCGCAAGAGATAGGAGGGGAAGAAGGTTGGAGGGAAGTAGAAGGGGCTTTCTGTGGCCTTGGCAGCATGCGGCTGAAAACTGGGGGCTGGGGACACCGTCCTAGGCCAGCTCTGGGACAAGCTGTGTGACATTGAACTGTTCACCTTCCTTCTCTGAATCTCAGTTTCTCCTTGCTTTAAATGAAATAGCCTCAGACATTTCCCACCTTTCACTGTAAGGAGAGGAGTGAGAGAGGCTGCTTTCTTACCCTTCCCCCCTAATTATTATTTTTATTAATCTGTGTTTGCAATACATAATAGATACATTCAACTTGGGAAATCGGTGCATATGCAATGTATGTTGCATCTTAACCACATTTTACTTCTCTTTTCTCTCCCCACCCTCCCATCTCTCTCCACAGTCTATCCTCTCTCTTTTGTTGTCGCTCTGGTGCCCCTTTGGGAAGCCTCATCCAAAGCCTAGGCTCTCACTTTCCTAGGTTCACAGAATAGCAGGACCCCGGGTGTGGGCCTATCCCCAGAACCCCCTAGGATCAGGCCTGCCGCATATTGATGACACAAAGCTACATGGGCCAACAAGTACAAATCAAGCCGTCCTGGAACGCTGCCGCTCTCCTGACCCCAAGCTCTCCTCTCTTTTCCCACCTTCCTGTCTCCTGTCTCAGCCATGGGTCCACCACAACAGAACAAATGTAGCTCTCCCCCTGCAAGGCTCTTTGAGCCCGGTTGTGCCCACCCACCCTTCACCTTTCCCCAGTCTCACCAGCCTGTAGGAGGTGGCCCTGAACGTCTCCGCTCAGCCCTGCGCTTCCAACCTCACACAGCCCTGGGCTTTGCTGAAGAGGCAGGCAGAGCTGAGGAGCCGCTGCCCCAGCAGGGTGGCGACCCAAGGGAATGGGAGGATGCTGAAGCCTGGATGTTAGGCTTTGGAGATGGCAGAAGGGAGGGTGTCAGAAAGCCAGGCTAGATGGTGCCAGGGAGAATGACAAGCTAGCGGATGAGAAGAGCACAGAATGCTGCAAACAAAGACACACAAGCTCCTTCGGGCACCCAGGCTCACAGCTCAGGCAGCCTCTGTGGGCCCCCTCTTCTGACTCCATGTACCCACTGTGTGTGTGTGTGTGTGTGTGTGTGTGTGTGTGCGCGCGCGCGCACGTATGGTACCAGGATCTGAGCCCTGAGCTACATCTCCATCTCTTTTTTAAGACGGGATCTCACTAAGTCACTAAGTTGCCCAAACTGGGCTTGAATGTGCAATCTTCCTGCCTCGGCATCCCAGAGTGCTGGGATTACAGGTGGGTGCCACACTACCCCACTTTCTTTTTCACATCCTAGGTGAGAGAAATGCCTGTGTCGCTGGAACTTCCCCATCAGGAGCGTGGGCCTCCCCTCAGCTCCCTGCCTGATTCATCCTCGTTCCTTTCATCTTTCCTCATCGACTTTTTTGGTGTCAGGCACGCCCCCCCCTCCCCCGCCCCAGTTTGGTTACATCCCTGCTGTCCTGGGTCCTTTCCAGGTCTCCTACATCCCTCAGTGGCTGTGGAGTGCTTTAAACAGGGCCTCAGCAGGCTGGCAATGACCTCACGGGGCCACTATGCACAGCTGCTATTTATAGCCGTACAGGATCATCCTTCTCTTCCTCCAGTCAGCTGAGTCACAGTTAGCTTGGGGTCCCCTCAGACCCCAGGCCCTTCTCTGGCACCCCAGATCACAAACACTCCGGACTGTTCTTGCCTGTGGGCGGGACAACTTATCTGCTCAACCATCATCCAAGCACATAACAAAAATAAGCCTTGGGTTCCAGAATACACTCCTTCTTGGGCCCTCAGCATGATGTGTTCCTACAGCCCCAGGCCTGCATCCCTCTCACACCTGCTGGGTAGTCAGCCGGTGGCATAGATTCCTGAGGACTCAGAGGAAGTCCACACAAGAGGAGAAACGGGGAGCGAGCTGACGGACTGCTGCCTGAGTTAGAATCCTGGACCTACTCTTTATTTTCTTCACCTCTCCAAGCCTCAATGTCCCCATGTATAAAATGATAATAACAGCATGGAGTGTAGGATTTTCTGGTACAGCGAGCACTCAGGAAGGGCCAGCCAGTACCAACATTTTTTTCCCTCTGATCAATAAGGACCCTGACTCAGGGAGGTCCAGGGACTTGCTCAAGTCCTTGCTTAAGGTCAGCAGGGACAGGGGCAAGATTCAGGGACAGCACTGCCTGATTCCAAAGCTCTTGCTCTTCCATGGGCCTTTGATAATAACAAAGCTACCACTTTGTCACCTACTGTATGCCAGGCACAACATTTTAGACAGCTGCCATAGTAAGTTCTATGTCTGTAGTTTTCACAACACTGAAACAGTGTCCTGTGGATTTCATTTTACAGTTTGGATACTAGTTTTGGAGAGGTAAGGGAACTTTCCTGAGGTTGCACAGCAATTAAAAAACAAAGCCTGATTGGTGCCCCTGAAAGTCCTGCTCGTTTCTCTGAGGGGGTGGTAAGACCATACTGCAGACTAAGTTGGGCTCAGTCTAGCCTCCTCCCCTTTACCACAGTCCTATCACATAACTGTTACAGGAAAAAGCCCCTTGTCTGGTAATAAATCTTTCCCAATCCTGCCCTGCTCTTTCCCAGTCCCACTGTCTTCTGGGGCAGAAGCTGGACCTGGAGGGGTAGGCTGTCAGGGAGTCTAGCCCCACTGGTAGAGGAGTCAAGCCTTCATTCTGCAAGAGTGGATGGAACTGAAATTTTCCTATCTGGGGAATAAAGAAACCAGTGGATCTGCCCCGCCCCAAGCAACCATAAGCCAACCAAGCACCAGGTCTCCCCCGTGGGCTGGAGGGACTCTCCAAGTGCACCCTTAGCCCAGAGTGCCCCCAACTGGCCTCACCTGCACTTCCCTCCCACAGAGGCTGTTTGGAAGACTGTGACCAGGGGCTAGGCTTGATCCTGAGGCTTTATAGCTGGAAAGAGACTTTGGGGTCCCATGCCGCCGCTAGGGATTCCCACTGCCCCAGCTCTGAGGATGTCCTCATATGCTCCCTTTCCAGTTAAAGATCCCAAGAGGCATAATTGCTGAAAACAGTGCTGGGACTTTTCCTCACACCCACAGCAGTCAGAACCTAATTCCAACTTTCCCAGAACTCTCATGATGCCGCCACCCCGTTCTGCCTTGGACAGAAGGGCAGGCCCTCCCGGGATCCCCAAGCACTCTGGGTACTAGAATAGACAACTATTACCCTGGAGACTGGAAGGGGCCACAGCCGCTGCTGCCAATCAGGCCAGGGGCGGGGGGGGGGGGGGGGGGGGGGGGGGGGGGGGGGGGGGGGGGGGGGGTTAGGGGGAGAGGGGGGGCGGGTGGGGGGCTGGCACTGTGAGAGATGCACAGGTCCAAGGCTGCTTCAGCTGCCCCTCTGGGTTGAATAGAACTCCCCATCAACAGCCCACCGGCAGTGGTGGCCCTAAGACCCAGTCAGGGCAAGGCTTGGGGTTCTCGGTACCATGTGAACCCCAGAACTGAGCCTGTACCCTCCACTTGTCCCTCCGTGCTTCATCCAATATCTTCAGTTCTCTGTATCTCTGCCCCTACTCCACCCCAGCTCCCTTTAAGTGAGGATGCCCTTGCACAGTGACCCTACATTCCGGACTACTAGGGTTAGGAGGGCTTCCAGCCTGGGGTGGATCTGCACCCCCAGCCCTCCCCACCTCCTAGGCCTCCTAGGCCATTTTTCTGTTCCTCCCAGCTGCCAGCCCTCCGAGGTTCCCATCTTGGACACCTCCTCCAGCCCCAGGCCCGATTTAGCTCCTTTAATCTTCCCTGAAATCCAATCTGGCCATTTCCTGAGCACACAGTGCACTTGCCCAAATGGCCTGTCCCTGAAGAGGGCCCTGCCAGGTACCCTCAGCTCTTATCTGGACTGGAGCACCCCTGGCTTCCTGGGTGTCCCCCACCCTCCCCTATCCGCACTCACAGATGGTCTCAAGCAGCTCACAGGCTGTCCCAGTCTCTATAGAGCCCGGGTACAGCTGGTCCTGACTCCCAGGCCCAGGTCTTTGCTCTTGCTCCCCCTCCACCTCGAGCCCCCACACTCTGCCTCTCACAAGACCCACAGCTCCACCCTGGTGTCCTAATTCCTCACTTCTCAGAGCCCAGAGTAGAGCTGCCTACCTGAGTCCTACATCCCGGCTGCTCCCCTTCTGTGTGACCTGGGACAAGTTGCTTCCCCGTCTGTGTCTCCATGTCCTCACCAGCAAACAGAGGCACAAGCTGCACTCCTTAGAGGGGACTGTGAGGAGTAGTTGGGTAACTTCATGTAGAGTTCTTAGAATAGTTCTGGGTCCATAAGTCAATGTTATTAAATGTTAAGTGAAACTCATCATTTCTTGCCTAGTATTACTAAGACTTTATTGTCTCCAAGTTAAGACACCATGAATTATGAGACATGCCATTTACTTAATAACATCATTTAAGGGGAAAGAAAGAAATATTATCAGATGAAATGTACCAATTGTCTGTAAGCCATCTTCCAATTTCAGAATGTAAATCGTTCAGTTACAATGACGGCTGTGTGGCAACGCGCCTCGCTGCCTCTGTCCAGCCCCTCTTCGGATTCGCATGCCTTCAGTACTTAGGATTGAGGCGAAGGGCTTGGGTTCCAGTCCTTACTCCAAGATTTTATTTTGTTTTTCTTTCCCCCCCCCAAATTAATCTTTTTGTTATGTGTGCATTTGCAATACACAATAATTGCATTCAACCTGGGTAATTGGATCCATACACATATCACATCTTAATCATTTTTACTTCCCTTTTCCTCTCTCCCTCCAAATTTTATATAGCTAAGTAAACTTGGGTAAATTCTTTAATTTCTTTAAACCTGATTTTTCCTACAGAGCCAAAGTAACAATTGTAGTGAACATTAAACAAGATCTCTGTGTGTGTGTGTGTGTGTGTGTGTGTGTGTGTGTGTGTGTGTGTGTGTGTGTGTTCAAATGTTATTCAACCCATGAAAGCTATCATTTGTGGTGATTTTGAAATGTTTGTCCAATTGAATCAATCTTCCAAGATGCTGGAGGTGGAGACCTGGTATTTTGTGGTCCAGGTGCCCTCCAGTGGTCATATGGGGCAATTACAGGCTTCTAATGATGGGAGCCCTTCCTTAGGTGGTCCAGGAAATAGATCACCCCCTCTCACATCCACTCCAGGCTCCTCTTGGAATTCTTTGCCTTGCCCTTCCTTTTACAGAGTCCATAAGGGGCTTCTAAAAGGTTCTCAAGAGGGCAAGCGGCTGTGGCAGGGCATTACCTCTGGAAGACTCCAGCCTGGCCAAGCACTGCCTCTTAGAGCTTGGGTCCCACGGCCCGGTGGTAGGAGGTCAGGTGGTAGAAGGCTATGATCTGAGCATCACTCCTCCTCTGACCTGTGGCCTGTCAAAGACTCTTCTTGCTGTCTGCCTCCAAAAAGTCTAGCACAAGACGAGTTTAGCCCATTGCAAGCATCTGCTTCTGTGATTTAAGAGTTTTGTCATTTCTTCGTCCATGCGCGATCCTTTCTTCCCTCGTTTATCCAGTTATCAGTACTTATCGAACATTGGATATGCACCAAGCCTCAAGTCCTAGGTGCTGGGGTTAAAGAGATCAATTTAACACAGACACAGCCACAGCCACCCAGAGTTGTTCACAATGTCGCAGACACCACATGCAGCGCTAATCCTTGTATTTGAGTGTTTACAGCTTCTCCAGGGGAAGGAGGAGGGCAGAGTTGGAAAAACCAACAGAACAGAACATCAGATCCCAGATGCTTGATTTCCCCGAAGAGCTGTTCTCTAGTCTGTGCTGGGGAGGCGGCCGCCTCCTGGGCCACCTCACCCTTCCGAGAAATCCCCCTCTGCCTCAAACGCTGACCAGACTGCCCGCTCCAGTGGCACTGGAATCTGTTCTCTCCTTCCTACCACTGCTCCCGTTCAGGCCCAGAGCTGGCAGTCAGGGGGATTGGGCCATTTTTACCCATTCTTGTGATGGATGGCCTGGGTAAGGATTCTATTACCCTATTTCATATCCAAATATAGCTCAAATTCAGTCCAAGACTGAAGTGAAGGAGCGGGGCTCTAGGGTCATCCCACAGGAAGTGCTGGAAGGCGCCCATCTTTGGGAAGATGGCAGTAGTGGGAGGAGGAGCTGGTGAGTGTGTAGCACCACTGTGTGCACCCTCCTGGAGTCCTCATCTTCCCTGCTCACTTCCTAACCAAACTCCTCAGATACCCTCCCTATACTGTCCTGCAGGGCCCCACGCCAGCTTCTAAATAGTTGTCCCAATCCCTGGGAATGTTTCCTAGGTGCGGTAGCCAAGGCCATCGGTCTCAACTCCTAGACCAGTGCTGTCCCACGTAAATGGCATGTGAGCCACAGGAGTCAGTTTAAGTATTCTAGAAGCCACATTGTTGAAATGTATAGGAAGCAGGGGACATTAATTTTAATGACATAGTATATTCACCCGATCTAGCCAGCCAAAATATCATCATTTCAACCTGCAATCAAAAATTTAAAGGGCACTGTGGTATACATTTTGTCTGTAAGCCAATGTGCACATTACTTGGCATGTCTAGCACCTCTCCGTGTGAGAGGTACTTGAACGCTGGGCAATGCTTCGAGTGAGCAGTAGCGACACGTAGCTGCTGTACTGGGTGCCACGGTTCTAGAGCCTTAGTTCACTGTGTAGCATACAGATTTCTGTATGTGCAGTTAATCACCTTATCTCCATGTGTCCTGCCTCCGTTGGGAGATTAGAACCCCTTTGGGGGTTGAGTCCTCATTTTATTTATCTGTTTATCTCCTGTGACACCTATATACTGTGCCCCACACTCAGGGGGCCCTCAAAGCATGTTTGTTGATGGGAGTGAGCGTTGGGGATTGATTTTTGTGGTTCAGTTATGGCTGTAAATGGTGTTTTATAGATTGCTTCTATAGAAGCACCCTGCTGCAGTATTAGCAGAAACAAGCAGCTGTGGTTGTCAGCACAGGCAGAGGCCTCAGAGCCGATGGGGCTCCCTGAATCAGGCAGGGGGAAATCCTGCCAGACAAGACACCATTTCTCTGACTTAAGAGCCTGTCATTGCCACTGCATGCTCCTTCATGCAGCCCGTCTCCATTAGACCTTGGACCCGGGCCTTGTCAGGGTGCATTACACAGGGGCTGTGTCTCCAGCTTCTCACCACCGGGCTGAGAGCTCCTCAGGGCTGCAGGGGAGTTAGCTATTCAGGCCGACAAGAGCCTGGCTCACAGCTGATGCCCAAAGCACATGCGTGGGATGAGTGAATGAATGGATTTAGGTGCCAGGGAAGCCTCTCATTCATGTCTCCATGCACCCAAATCCTTTTGAGAACTGACTCCTCAGGCTCTGCTAGGTTCTGGTCCCAGCCGTGAGCAAGGCAGGCGTGTCCTACTGAGGCTCACATTCTGATGGGAGACACGGGCCGGGAATATGTCAACGCATGCAGATGAAATAATGAGTACATTTGGCTCCCAGGCAGGATCTAAGAGGGGCCAGATGGAGAATTAGGGAGGAGCTCCTCAAGTAGAGAAGCTGTCTGTCTGTAGCCTTCTGGAATACTGGACGCCCCTCCTGCAGGTCAGGAGTCACTGGTCAGACACTGGCTAGCCCGAGGCTTGCACTGATGTGAGGAAGTCATTGTTTCTAGTTGTGCCGATGATGTCACAATGAGCTCTGGGAGATGGAATGAGGATCCTGCAAGTTGGGGCAGAGGGACTCTTGTGTCCATTCTGCCTCAGACGGACCTACCCAGGTCTTAGGAGGGGTCAGCCTTTTTGCTACACCCATCCCCAACTATTGGCTTCCTGGCCACCGTGAGGTAACCAGCCTGTCCCTCTTCTTGCGTCTGATGGGAGCATCCCAGCCTGTACAGACATGGCTACTCTCCTGGAGCACCAGCCTTCTGTGAGTGTGCAGCATCTTAGCCACTGTGAGAAATGAAGCGATACACGAGATCCAGCACTAGTGACACAGACCTGTAATCCCAGAACTCTGGGAGGCTGAGGCAGGAGGATTGCAAGTTTGAGCCCAGCCAAGGCAACCCTGTCTCGAAATTTAAAAAATAAATAAATAAAATTAAAAAAAAAAAAAACAGGCTGGGGATGTAGCTCCGTGTGAGACTCTGGGTTGAATCTATAGCACCATGAAGGAGGAGGATAAAAAAAGACATGGTCCTGCCCTCGGTCTGGCAGGAAATTAGACCTGGAGTGCATGGCCTAGCAGAACGAGACGCATCATCTTTCTGACAAAATGAGTCAGGGGAGGAGTGTGTTCTGGGTTGATGTAATCATTCCTAACCTGTTTGGGGCCACAGCTTATCTTCATTTTGCAAACAACAGGACAGCAAGCTCAAGGGTGGCTCACCCACTGGCACAATTTTTTTTTTCTTAATCTTGACCAGTGTTTCTTGAGGTGGTCTAAATATAACAAAATTACTTGCTTCACCTATTAAAATGCCTATCCCTGGGCATCACCTCAAATCTCCCAAATCAGAATTTTCAGGGTTGGAGCTCTTGAATGTGTACTTTGAAAAGCGCTTGAGGGAATTCATACCCTCGGCCCTGCCCTAGAGTTTAAACGCCCACCACAGTTTCCAGGCCCCTTGTTGGGCAGATCAGGGTAGTTCAATTTCTCTGTTTGGGATCAGTGTTAGCTTTTGATATTTTTATTACCAATGAAAAGCTGTGATTCATAGGCTGCCGTTGGCTAGCTACCAGCTTGAAAGGAGGCAGAGGCCACTAAGAACAAAATTCCCTATCTTTCAACCCATCTATAAAATGCTTACCTGAGCAGACACTGTTTAAATGCCCTTAAAATACCAGACACAAAATAACCCAGTCCCTGGAACTTTATAGACATATTTACTCAAACCCAAGTGCTTGCAAAGAGTAAATAAAAAGGAAACAAAATGAGTAAGCACCCCTAGAAATAAGAACTGAAGGTAAACAGCCCTGGTCACTAAAATAAACAGGACAAATCCGGTGAGGATTAAATGACCTCTAGTCAGACAGGCTCATCAGAGCCAGAAATGCCACACCTTGGCTCCCAGAGGAAGCAGAGGTGAGGGCCCTCTCCCTGCCACCTGGAAGGAGCACTCTGGGACCCTAGTCCCTTGGAGGTCAGAGCCAGGCCTTACAAGGGCAAACATTAGCTTTGTGTGGTAGGAGTGTCTCCCAGCCCTCCCTGGCAGCCTGCCACTGTGTGTGAAAACTCCTAAAATTAGACATCAAGTCCCTGAACGCCTATAGTAACATGCTGATTTTCTAGAGGTGTATTATTCCCAGTTACCATTTTTTTCTTTTTCTTTATTTGCCATGTATTCAGAATTTAACAAACATTTATCTAGTACCTGCTGTATATCAGAGTCTGTGCCATTCACCAAAGACGTCACAGTAAACCACTTTTGGTAGCAAAACTGTTTCAATAATTGAAAAACAAAAACACAGGGTAACCCACTCTAGGCCCGCTTCTAATTAATGGAAGCTTTTACCCCTCTGACCTTGGTTCCAAAGTAAAGTATTCTCTGCGTGTGCGCAAGTGCACACACACACACACTCACACAGACTGGGAATATACCATGGTGTCAAGGGCCTTAGTTCCGTTCCCAGTGTCACACATACATACATGTACACGAAGATATTTTAAAAAAATAAGTAAGGCATAATTCTGCCCTCAAGTGGCTTACAATTTACTATGGAAGGTAACACAAGTTAACACTTACTTCTTACTGTTTGTGCTGAGAAGTACCCCCACATACATCATCTCATTTAATCTTTATGACATTTTGAAGTTATTACTATTTGCTCATTTTTCAGATAAGGAAACTGAAGCTCAAAAATCTGCGATGTGTTAGTAAATGTTTAATAACTAGCTAGTCTGTTCTGGAGGAGTGGCTCAGCGATTAAAAAGGTTGCGTAAGTACCTGAGTTCGATTCCCCAGCACCACATAAAGCTGGGCATGGTGGTGCACACCTGTAATCCCAGCACTTGGGAGGCTGAGACAAGAGGATTTCTGTGAGTCCAAAGCCAGCCTGGGGTCCAGAGTGAATTTAGGACCAGTCTGGGCAACAGAGTGAAACTCTGTTTGCCAATTTTGGTAGTGTAAATACTCCTACGTCTCTTCCATGTTTCCTGCCTGATGTCACTGAATGTGGAGCAGGAGAGACACAGGCATGGACTGTGGGAAAAAAAAAAAACAGCCTGCAGGTAACACACGGAAGAACCAGGATTTGACCCAGGTGTGTCTGTATGTCTCCTCCTGAGCCCACACTCACAACTACTTTGTTATACAGTCAATGATTGCATGAGGTCATTGAACAAGAAGAACATTTCTTAAAACCTTTGTGAAGTGCCAGGTTTATAGTGCTCCATAAAACTTCAAAATTAGTAGCCAGCATCTTTCTCTATCCCTTTGCATCACTAAAAGAAAAAGTTGATTTTCTTTGGAAGGTCATTCAAAATCCTTATTTGAAATAACTATATATTTCCAGGAGGCTGCAAAAACAGTGTCGCAAAAATAGTATAGTATTTTTCCTATTTCCCCAATGGGGAACAACTTATATAACCATAATGCAATCCCACAACAAGAGTGATACTGGTAAAATGTGTGTACATTTACTTCTATGCCATTTTTTTCCCTCTGGGACTGCCAAGTTCAGCAAATAAAAATGCAGTTAATTTCTTTTACTGTAAGTGTGTCCTATGCACTATTTGAAATATACTTACATGAAAACAAAAACAACCAGAAAAGTTATTGCTTGTTTATCTTATGTTCAAAATTAACGGCATCCTGTACTTTAACTAGCATCTCCCCCTCTGGTCACCCCCATGTCAGGGATTGAAACCAAGGCTTGTGCATGTTAAGCATGCACTGTACCACCAAGCTACAGCCCCAGCCCTTGTCAGCTCTATTTTATCACATAGAATCATAACCACCACTGTACACAAGAATAGGACTATCTGTCACCATAAAAATATTCCTCGTGCTACTCCTTTATCGTCACCCATCTCTCCCACATCCTCCCTGCCCTTGGGAACCACTAATCTGTTCCCCATCTCTGTGATTTGTCCTTGTGTTCACTCAGCACAATGCCCATGAGCTCCACCCCAACTGTTGAATTTATCGGTAGCATGTTTCTTTTTATTGCTGTGCTGTATCCCATGAGAACAATTATTTCACAAAGAGCAATTACGTTTTTAAAAATCTCATTCATTCAGTACCTATTATCTATCTGCTGTGTGTCAGACACTGAGGACCACAACAGCAAACTGTGTGTGTATATATATTAGACATATCATTGGCCTGCAGGTTGACAAATAGAACTTGATATAGGAGATGCCACTGGTGGCAAGAGGAAAGGATAGAGGATGGGAGCACTGTTTTCTGGGGATGCTAGGGAATGAGGGAAGCAGAATGTGCTAATGAATGGGATGTGAGGTGTGAGAACGAGAGGGTCCATGGGTGACACCTCAGTGTATGCCTGAAACTGGAAGGATGGAGCTGTCAAGTACTAAGATAGGAAGGGTAGGAATGGAGTAGGCTCAGGGAGTAAGGAGTTCAGTCTTAGACATGAAATTGGAGATGCCCCTTAGGCACACACATGGAGATTTTGAATGAACAACCAAACATATAAATGTAGTTTTGAAATGTCAGGATAAAGATATACAGATCTGGGCTGGAGGCATAACCCAATGATTAGAGCACTCGTCTAGGAAGAAAAATATGCCAGGTTCTGCCCCTCAGCACTACATAAGCCAGGCGTGGTGGCACAAGCCTGTAATCCAGCACTCAGGAGGGGGAGGAGGAAGACTGCCATGAGTTCTACACCAGCCTGGATGACATAGTGAGCTCAGAACCAGTCTGGACTACAGAGCAAGACTTTGCCCCCCCCCCCAAATATATATATATATATACAAATCTCAGAATTCTCAAAGTATGGACACTATTTAAATCTGCAAGACTGGAAAAGATAGCAAGGGAGTGAGCATGAATAGATTTCCAGGCTGGAAGTTTCCATTGAAAGACACAGAAATGAAGAGAAGCTAGGAAGGGGGTGCAATGAGTGCTCAGTGAACAGCTGGGCGTCTCGGAAGGCAGGGGAGAGAGAGCTCCTGGAGAGGCGGTGTTGCTTCTCTAGAGTGCAAAACCAGGGTCCCTGTTCTGCCGTTGTCAAAGAACAAACACTGGGAACAAAGGAACAGTTTGGAAGTAGAAAGTGACTTTATTGAGAGAAGTATAAAGGGGAAAGTGAGTTTAAAAAGTAGGAACTCCACTAAAAGCAGAAGGGGCAAGGGCACCAAGTATTTAGCAGTAAGTCATCTTTTAAAGTTTTTCTATGGATCATGCATATTAATTTTCCTATACAAAGTTGGCCTTACTGATTCATGCATATTATCATAAAACTAGTTCATTGGTTTAAGATCAAACTTGATGGCTCAAGATAAGACCCAGACCCTGGGTTTTGAGAATCTATGGTCTCATGACCTACTCAACTTTAGCTTTGCTCTTGGCCATTCCAAGTCATGGTCTTTCTTAAGCTGAGTTCTTTATCTGGGAGGAACAACTCAACTGAGGATGAGTTCCTCATTTGGGGACATCTCAATCCACGCAGCCTAATTACTCACTCCAAACTTGCCTAATGGAATCTGGCTTAGCTGCAGGTAACATTATCAAATACAACCATGGGTCAAGTCCCTAGAGCACTGAAAACCAACTGTTGGGTTCAATGTTGTAGGAGTTGTTTTTCACCTTGACAAGAGATGTGATGGAGTGATTGAAGGGAAACATCATTCCAGAGGACTTACAAGAAAATGTGTGGACAGGAATCTGGGATAGTAAGTGCAGATACCTCTTTTTCAAAAAAGAGACATATTCAAAGGAAGGCAGAAAATAAGGCTGTAGCTTGAGGAAAATTACTAAGAGATGATGATTTCCTTCAAATGAAAGAAATTACAGAATGTGCTCATGCCAGTAAGCATGACCTGCCAAACTGTGGGGCTTGAAGCACAGAAGAAGGGAAGACCCACAGAAATGGTGCTCTTAAAGTGGGGCAGGAGGGCAGGCACCATCGTCCTAGCTACTAGGGAGGTTCAGGGAAGAAGACTGCTTGAGCGCAGGAGGTCAGGATCCTGGGAAACACACAGGCTGAGGCAGGAGATTGCCATGTGTTCGAGGCCAGGCTGGGATACATAGGAGTTCAGGACTAGCCTGGAATACAAAGCAAGACTGAGAGCCTGTCTCAATAAAGACAGCCTGGCGTGGTGCACACCGGCAGTCCCAGCAGTCTGGGAGGCTGAGGCAGGAGGATCTCAAGTTTGAACCCAGCCTGAGCAGCTTAGTGAATTAGTGAGATACTGTATTAGTTTAGGTTCTTATAAAAGGCAGAATTTACAGAAATTATAACAAAAAGGATCTATTTGGAAGGCCTACAAGTCTGAGGACAGAGATAGTCCAAGATGGCGGCCTGCATGTGTGAGAGCTGGAGGGTCTGATGGCTGCTCAGCCGTGAGGTAGAACACCCATCTGGGACTGGAGGACAGCTGGTGAGAGAGTCTGCTGCGGATCTCAGTTGTTCAAGGAACAATGGTGAAGACTGGAGACTGAAGATCAGCTACTGAAGATCAATGACAGGCAGACAGGCACAAGTCAAGACTGGAGTGAATCTGGGATGAAGATCTGTAGTGAGTAGCAAGTTGGCGTCTGTCGACAGTTGTGAAGGCGAAAGCTTTGCCAGAGGGAAAAGCTGTAACAATTTTCCTTCTTCCTTCCTTTTGTACAGATGGAGTTCCCAGCTGGGCCTGCCACATCTGGGTAGGTGCTCTTCCCTCATTCGATGGCCCACAAATCACTCACACTCTAATCCAGGCTGGCTCCTAACTGCCTAATCCAGGCAGGTTCCTAATTGCCTAATCTAGGCATGGTTCCTACACCCTAATCTGGTTGTGGTTTCTGATTACCTCAAATTGACATAATCTCTCCAACAGTCACAGATACCCTTCCAAAATCTTTTATAAAAAAAGGAGGTTGGTACTGGGATGTGCCTGAGTGCTGAGGTCTAGGTTTAAGTCCCCGTAAAATACAGAAAGAAGGCAAGAAAGAAAGAACTCCTCTTACTAAAAATGGGCAGATATTGGGCACAAGTGGAGAGGGCAGCCTTAGAAGCACACATAGCTTATCCGCAGAGACAAAGGGTTATCCTTTTTTTCAAATTGAAACCACCACCATCAGCTGACAGTGAGCATGGGGAATGGTGCAGAAACTGGATGCAACTCTCTTCCAGGAGAGCAGAAGAGCAAAGGGCGAACGGGCAAGAGGCAACAGGAGCACGGGCAGGAAAAAACAAAAACCAAAATCCTTTGGGTTAGCGTTGTGACTGGTCAGTGAGGGCTGCATGTTTGTCCAGTCACGTGAACGCCGAGCTGGAGCCGGGGAAGAGCCATGTGAAGTCGGGGTTAGTGTTTTCCAGGCAAGTAAGCAAATGTAGAGGGAGCAAAAGACTTGAAGGAAGTGGCAATATGGCGGAGCATGTGGCTGGGAGGAGGGACTGGAAGACAAGGCCAGGGGGACAGGTGGGATCGATTCTGTAGTTCTGCTATGGGTGAAGAATGATCCCAACTGTATATCTTTTTCTGAAGGTTTCCCTACCTTATGACTAGTTTTTGGTTTTGTTTCAAATGTCAAGAAACACACCATCTGTTTCCCTCTTCTTACATGCATACAACTTCTATGTCAATATTACCTGGCACTTCTGAATTCAGTATTATTTTACTGGAGGCCTTCAGGTTACATGCTAACTAACAAAATGTGCTAAATAAGGGTTTAGGAGAAGACAAAAATTCATGGTCACAGAAGGTTCATAAAGGTCATCTTTCCACCTGTTACTTTTAGATTTACTTATTTAGTTTTTCAAAGTGCTTAATGCATATATATATATATATATATATATATATATATATATATATATATGTAACAGAAAAATTCAAAAAGTACAAAAGGACTTATAGGAAAGAGTGGTATCTCTTCCACTCTAATTCATCAATTATCTCTTGTTTTTCCCAGGGTCCCTGAGGATATTCTTGTGATTCTTGACATACTTTAAATACATAAGAATGTGTGTGCCCAGGTGTGTTTGCACCCAAAAGTGGCAGTATACCATACCTGCTGTTCTACAATTTGTCATTTCACTTAGTAATTTTTATAAAGTATCTTATAAATTTTTCCTTTTGGTACCTATACAGGTATTTTAAAACTAATTTTTAACTTGTCATTTTTAAACCTCCCTCCTAGAACATAATTGTTTGGAAATGATAATCTGCCTAAGACTCACTCACCTCAAGGCATTCTGGGATTTGGAGTTCTTGATCAGCAGAATATGGAGAACAAATTGTGAGTAGAAGTCTTATGTTTGAAACTCAAGTACTCTCCAGCAACATTGTAAGGAAATAAGTTGTACTCTTGTTATGTAAGTTCAAGAAACTACTTATTCGCTGAAATAAGCAATGGATCTGCCACCAGTGAGCTGCTGAGAGCTGTCTTGGCTCTTGACATCAGGAAATGAAGATTATCTTACTCAGCACTTCACTGCACCTATTTTAGCAGACAGACAAAATACATGTACAGGCACATGCACACGCATGTGCACGCACATGTACACACACACCTTTACTCTTTATAGCATTGCTTTGCTTTTCTAGATATCAAATCATCCTTCACAATTGTCTGACAAGTTACAACTTAGAAAGCTTCTCTCATAAACTGAAGGACAGAAAGAACCTACATTCTGTATCAATTCACACAGAAGTGCATAGCCAATTGCTGTGTTAACTCATACGCATTTGCACTTTACATTTTGTTAAGCTCAAAAGATAAACGAATAATGGCAGCATGGTAAACACCAGCTAAGCATTAGTGGGGAAGAAGCCCTCCAAAGACTGAGGGTAAGAACGATTCTTAGAAAGTTTTGGGTCCATACAGTCACTCTCTGACCTCCCCATCTCCACTGCCCACCCTATACCATTCCCTTATCCAGAGATGACCATTCTCCTTTCCAAACCTGTTTCTATACATTTACATATATATTTACATAAAATCTAGAAACTTAGCTCATTATGCTTGCCCTGGGAATATTCTGGATATTGCTTTAACATCCAACAATATATTAGGTTTTTATTTCTGTGACAATACATAAAGATGGACATTTTGGAGCTGGAGGAATGGCTCAGCGGTTAAAGTGTTTGCCTAGCAAGTGCTAAATCAAGCGCTAAGTACCGAGTTCGATTCCCAAGCACCACATAAACCGGGCATGGCGACACATACCTGTAATCCCAGCACTCAAGAGGCCAAGACAGGAGGATTGCCAGCCTGGGCTCCATAGTGAGTTTAGGACCACCCTCAGCCGCAGAGCAAGACCCTGTCTCAAGAAAAAGAAGAAGAAAAAAAGAACATCTTATTTATTTTGTACCACTACACAGTATCTCAAACTGCAGTATGTAGCCAGGCCCAACGGCACAGGCCTGTAACCCCAGGAGGAGAAGTCAAGAGTGTCAGAAGCTCAAGCCCAGCCTGGGCAACTTAACAACTGAGTAAGACCTTGTCTAAAAATAAATTGAAAAACAGGACTGAAAAAATGGCTCAGTGGTTAAAGTGCTTGCCAAGCCAGCACTAAGTCAAGCACTAAGTACACAAGTTCGACTCCCCAGCACCACATAAGCCAGGCATGGTGGCGCATGCCTGTAATCCCAGCACTCGGGAGGCTGAGGCAGGAGGATTGCCATGTGTGTAAGGCCAGCCTGGGCTACAGAGCAAGACACTGCCTCAAAAAAAAAAAAAAAAAAAAAAAAAAATTGAAAAACTAGGGATGTGTCAAGAGCTCAATGTAAAGGCCTGGGCTCAATCCCAGTACTAACAAAATAAAACAAACCAACACTGTTAATATACATTCAGATCATCTGAGGATCTTATGGACACACAGATTTTGATTAAGTCTGAAGTCAGCTCTGAGGTTCCATATTCCTAAAAGCTCTGAAGTGTTGATACCATTGCTCAATAGACATTTGTAATAGCAAACACATAGAGGATGGGTGCGTGCTGCGCTGGAGCAACTTGGACCTACCAGCTCACAAGAACTGATTGTCAAATTCCCAGGAATTTGGTGAGCCTGTTAAACACTGCAATCATTAAAACATTAAATTATAATGACTTACAATAAAATTATATTGCAGAGCTAATAAAAACGCAAAACCCACTAGTCTCCCAGCTATTTATTGCATTGTTGAATCTACGCTCTTGAGGTTATTCGTGGCCATTGCGCCTGCACAGTGGAGACCTGCCCAGTGGCCTGATTCTGCACCTCATTTTGGATTTGTGCTCAGCGACATCACGTTGGCAGCTTGTTATCAGCCGTGGTGAATATTTATACAAAACAAGGTTGGTAAAAAGGCAAGAGTTACCCCCAAGCTTTCTCCATCACTTGGTTTACCAACCTTTTTCATATTTGTTAATTTTATAAATAGTATGACATTAATGAACAAAAATAGCAACTCTTAAATTGCATTTCCCTGGTTAAAGTAAAACTGGGTCTCTCACTTAACAGTATTTAGTACTATTAACTAATAATAGAAGTGAATAGTATTTCTTGATTTTGTAAGTTGATCCTTTATACTTTCATAATTTCTAGTTGAATAATTTTGTACAGAAAGGCAATGGATTTTAAAACTAGGCAACCTCTTGTACCTGCTTGACAGTTTATTTTCTTGGGGGATCTAGGTAGCCA
>PVKB01004520.1:0-74490 GCA_004027205.1 Ctenodactylus gundi
CATTGTTTGCCTTTTTAATTTTAAATAATATATTTGCATATGTATTTCTTGACCCACCAATGCCAAGTAGCATCTCCCGATTTCACTCTTTAACTCTCCTCCCATGTGAAACTGCCCACATGGGATTTTTCATTTAACTTGCTAAAATTGATGACTTTACATTCTTGTTTTCTACTTCAGAAACATTGAGCTTTCTATACTTTTTGTAAGTTCCATATAAGTTTGCAGATTAATGTTGTAAAATTGCAGTGACAAATTGTATCATGGAAGCTTGAGTGTCTTTCCTTTGGTAGAGCCTTCCGGTTTCCCTGAATTTTGTTATTTCCTTTGTTCTTGAGTTATGTGTCATTTTTGCCTCTGTGAGTTTTACAGATTTTCAAGGAAACCTTTGAAAGCCGTTATTTATGTAAATGTTTCACTTTATGAGCTTTCCTTTCAGCTCGAGTTCTGACAAAATTCTCTTCAATCTGTCTACTTGACAAGCACAGGTATTTCTTCTTTCCTGGTTTGTAACTGATACTTTCTGCGTGACCTCTCATGCCAGTTTTTTTCCTTCCTTCCTTCCTTCCTTCCTTCCTTCCTTCCTTCCTTCCTTCCTTCTTCTTTTTCTTTTCTTTCTTTCTTTCTTTCTTTCTTTCTTTCTTTCTTTCTTTCCTTCTTTTCTTTTTCTTCAATTACCTCCTCTCGGGGCTGGAGGAATGGCTCAGAGGTTAAAGTGCTTGCAAGCAGTGAAACCAATAACTAAGTACCCGAGTTCGATTCCCCAGCACCACATAAGCTGGGCGTGGTGGTGCACGCCTGTAATCCCAGCACTCGGGAGGCTGAGACAGGAGGACTGCTATGAGTCCAAGGACAGCCTGGGATGCACAGTGAATTCAGGATGAGCCTGGGCTATAGAGCGAAACCCTATCTCAAATATATATATATATATATATATATATATATATATATATATATATATATACACACACACACACACACACCTTTCCTTAGTTTTCCAGCTTAACTGATAATTTGGCCGGATGAGAAATTCCAAACTAAAATATTTTTCTTCTAAGTCAACATGCTGTTTTCAGCTGTTATCTTTCATTATGACTGTTGAGAAGACTGATTCAACCCAACTCTCATTTTTTGTAGAAGTTCAGAGTTTTCTCCTCTCGGGATGCCCCAGGCCCTTGTCACTCGCCCCAGCTTTGTGTGATTTCAGATACTGCACTTGATGTGAATGCGTATCTTTTCACTGTTTTGGGCACCCAATAGATCATTTCAATCTAATTCCTTTTCCTTAAAACTACAAGAAAAACTCGGGTCCGCTGTCCACTTTTTCCTCACAGGTATTTTTGTTGTTGTTGCTGTTACTAGAATGCGTATGAATTGAAGCTGAGCTTTTTTTTTCAAAAATTTGCTTTAACGTCTTTCAGATTAATTTTATTCTTCATTCTTTCCACTGCTTTTGACATTTTAAATTTTGATTTATAATTTTTATAATTTATTTTATGATATATATCCTATATATATACACATATCCGTATGAAAATCAGCATATCCTACACATATTGTTGATTTTGTTTTGCTGATGGTATTTTGTCTTTTAAGATTTTTGAGATCTGAATTAGAATTTTTAAGTTTTCTTGTTGTTGTTCCTAAATCACGTTTCCAGGGGAATGTTCCTATCTTCTAATCTCTGGCTCTCTGCTTAAGACTACATTTTTTGTCCTCCCTTATTTATATGACTGACTTTCCTCTAATGAGTAGATATTTCGTCTATAACTAGGACATAGAAAACTGGCTGATGTCCGATTAATGAAATGCGACTGGGAAGCTGACTGGAAGTTGAGAACCAGAGGTCTCCCTGAAGTCTCCAAAACCGTGCGAGCTCCCCAGGACCCATTCTGGCAACTTTTCTAGAAAAATACTCTTCAGTATATCTGGCTGGAAAGTGGTAGATTTGCCTATATAATCTAGCCTGGGACGATTGACAGTTTCACATGTAAACAATTAAATGAAATGTCTGGTTGTGACCATGAATTCTAAAACATCACCTTTGTTAGATTAAGAAACGCTTATTGTGGTGGAGCCCCTTCCCACGTGAGTATGTGTGGGTCATGGAGCTGTGGCCTTGCGCACTACATTTGGTGCCTGGCTCCTTCCTCTCTGACTTTTTTTCCTGCTTTGTTTCCCACCACCATGAACTGAGCACCGTCGCTCACCGAAAGTTCCTCAGAGCCAGCTGACTAGGAGCTGCATCCCCACAAGCAGTTAAGTCAAATCTTTCCTCCTTTGGGTTGTGTTGAGCAGTGGCAAAGTTGACCAGTACGCCGACTTCATTACACTTCTCTTCTATGTTTCCCTGACTCCTGGTATTTCTGAGTGGTGACACTTCTGGGGCCTCACAAAGCAATCGGAGCCCTCTTTGCTTACAGTCACTGGGTATCAGGGCACCTCAGCCCGATTCAACAGCTGCCACTGCTCTATCCATTTTTCAACATCCAGGATGTTTCAAAATCTCCCCCTTTTGGGCAATTATCTTTTTACAAAATTATTTGTTTCAACAAATACATATGTAGATATGGTTTTCTATAATTTATGGATGTTTTAGGAGGTTCAGACATACATAGGGAAACAGCTGATGTTTTAAAGATTTTAAACCTATCAATGTTGTTCTCACTTTCTTTATACTACAACTGATAAATCAGTTATACTTCTGAGTTTAATTTTCAATAAAACTTGAAACGTTCCTTTGGTTCTAAGATACTACTTGATTATTTGAATACCCTAACATATGTTTTCTAATTTAGGCTTTATACTGTGAAATGGATGCAAAACAGTGACCTGTGTGGGGCCCTATGCAGAGTGTCAAAAGCCTAGAAAAATAACTTTAGATTCATTACAATTTATCTATTCCAAGTCTTCCCCATAGCAACACGAAGAAACTAGAAGATCCTGCTTCTAGCAGAAGCATATATACTAACAATTAGTGCTCCATTACTAGAGGTAAGTTTGCTCACAAACAGATCTAAGATCCTTTCTCAAAAGGATCCTCAGTCTTCTCACAATGGTTAAACCCATAACACAGCAAATGTCACACATTCTCTGACCCCAATTGGTCTATTCACATTGTAGACCTGCTCCATCACAGGAGCGATGCGTATGTCTGCATTTCTCACCCCCATCTTCAGTGCCTGGCAGAACTCTTGTACATTGTGGTCAGTTGATAAACATGTGTCGCGTAAATGTTGAATGCGTATATGTCCAGACAAGGTTCTGCAAGCGATAATCAGGCTCGGGAAATTAGATGTATTGCAACATATTAAGAATAAGAGCCTGCAGCCTGTGATAAGCGTCGGATGGGTCACCGTAGTGAGGGCAACTGTAGGCATTCAAAAGAGGGCAAGATCGCTTTCAGCCGAGATGATTGGAAGATCCCGCAGAAAATAAGGGATAGGATTTTGATAGGTGGAAATGAGAAGGGAAGAGCTTTGCGCAGCACGAAGGACTTAAGTCAAAAAAGATCCAGCTTATAAAATGTTCCCACTCATTCAATATATTTAACTTAAAACAAGAACCTGACTTATAGGTTTTAAAAGTAACAGTGTCCTGAGGAATTGTTGCAGGCAGGTCAGGTTTTACTTCTTAGAGCAACTCTATAATGTGTACCGAATAGACATCTCAATATGATCACCGTGGTACATAAATCTACATCCCTGTGGGAAAGTGGAGAATCTCATATCGTATCTGCTTGGGTTTAAGCTAAATTAAAATATACTATCGATTCACATACAAAGATTCCTTATTTATGGCTGATTGTATAGGAATAAGGAAAAAGCCATTCTTTCCTTTTTGACTCATAGCTCTTGGATTTTCTTAATGGAGACAGAATACTGGATACTTTCACATATCTTACCAACATCCAGCACTGGAAACCAAAGTAGATTAAGCAGAAGTAGAAGAACCTGGCTGAGGATCCCCCACTGAGCTGCCAGGCCCAGACCTGGACAGATGTGACACCAGGTGGTCCACCAGTGCACGCTCCTGCAATTGTATTATCTGGGACCTCTCAGAGGATAGAGTTAGGAGTCAACCTCAATCCCAGTTTTTCTGACAAGACAAAACAGTACCTGAACAAAGAAACATCCATGACTTTTTGAAGAAAGACTATGGGCAAGCAGAGAAGCAAAGCAAACAGTAATAAAAATGATGAACACTTACAATAGTCAAGTGCTCTGGGACAGTTCTTGACATGCATTGGTTGACCTATGAAAACAAAAATACAAGAGAAACTTTCTTAGAAAGTTTTGCTCTTAAAATTACCACCAAATTCCCTCCCACCCTCTTCATTCTTGAGGAAGTATGTTTAGCTGGGGTCTCAGCCTTATGATATATGGCTCTGACATGTTGGATCTTATCAGAAGTCCACCTTACTTCACAGGTCATTAGAAATGTCACCATCAGGGAGGGACAAAAGGAGAGTGGGAAAGTCCTTGTCGCCTTGACAAGATACTAGGGGCACAAAATGCTCAACGTCATTGTAAAACTTGAATTTTGCTCTTATACATATCAAAAAAATGGAGGAAAAAAGAAATGTCACCCTGAGAGCCACGTGGGAAGAAAGGCTTAGAGCCTTTAAAATCTCAGCATTAAGCACTCAAATTGACTGTACTAATCGATTTCAGTGTACAAAACTAAGAAAATATGACATTTAAAAATACTTACAAGCTATATGTACATGGTAAGTCTTCTAAAACAGGGCATCATGCCCTGAGATGGAATGAATGATTAACAGCCTGGCACAGAAAAGCACACCAGTGAATCCTGGGAGTGTATTCACTCAGCTCAGGTAAGAATCACCTATGCGAGGCAACTACACAAGCCAAAACTTTCCAAGCACATTTATTTATTTATATTTATTTGTGGGTTTTTTTGGTTATTTTGATTCAGGGTCTTGCTCTATAGCCCGGGCTAGTTCTGAACTCACTGGCTACTACACGCTAACTGTGTATTTATGGCAATACTCCTGCCTCTGCCTCTTAACTGCTGGGATTGTAGGCATGAGCCACCATTTCTGGCCGATGTGATTCTGGGGAATCGAACTCAAGGCCTTGCACTTGCTAGGCAAGTGCTCTAATGGCCGTGCTATTTCTCCAGCTCTCTGAGCACTCTTAACGCTGCCAGATACTCACATACTAGAGATCTGTAAATTCTTCCCAGATGCATTATGCTGTTTAGCATTGGTTTTTGCCCTGCCCATAATAATCTACCTGAGCTCTACAAGTCTAGCTCTAAAGAAACAAGAAGTTGTGCCATCAATGGCCATCACATGGAAGAGCTTCCTGGCTCCAGGATGCATCTTAGCCATGTAAATCCATAGTAAAAGACAAAAATCATATATGTGTTTTGGGTGGAGCGAGCCCCACACTCTGAGTCAGTATCTAAACCATGTGGTGTGTGTGCAGGTGTATATGTATGTGGTACTAAGTCTCAAACCCAAGGCTGTTATTTTTGAGCTATACCCCTAAACCCCTTCCACTTTTTGAGACAAATTCTCACCAAGTACTAAGTTGCCCCAGCTGGGTTCAAACTTGAAATCCTCCTGCCTCTGCCTTGCAGAGTGCTGAGACTACGGGTCTGTGACACTGGACCAGGGCTGATCTTTTTTAAAAATTTCGACACTTCTGCCTTGTTAGTCCCTCGTGCAGATGGCAGTGCTCATTGTTGCTCGGAGACACGGAAAAACGAAGAGAGTCACAATAGTGCCAACCAATGGCAACAAGGCACTAGCACCTGCTTCGACAAAGTTTCAGCTTCTCTCGAAAGCACCAGCTTTCTACGTGTTAGTCTCTCGAGATGTCATAACAGGATTGAAATCTGTCTGCTCATTTTGCTGGTCCTAAGGTGCTTTGCCTGCTCGTACTGGACCTATATATACTCCAGCACCAATACGCCTTCACCTACCCGGCAGCAAACTGAATGTTCAGTAGTGCAATAGTTTTTTGTTTTTCCTTACACCAGTAGCTTTTTCTTCTGCCAAAGTACCAAGCACTGTTTGGAGTCCGCAGATTTGCCCGAACTAGGCTCATGTGGGAGGGCCATTTCTGTGCAGGCAGGGCCACAGAACGGGGCGCTCTCCTGCTCTTAATGAGGGCGAGGCTCTGGGCAGGAGCGTCCCGGCCCTCGTGTAGAGCAGCGACACCCGGGAAGATGCTGAGCACATCTGCGGGCTGGGCGCAGCACTAAAAGCTCTGCGGAGTCGTTCCACTGCTGCTCTAGCTGGTAACAAATTGAAGCACTTTATAAAATTTGTAGCTCTTCAATAATTTTGAATCACTTTAATGTGCTCATGCTCCAAACCAGAAAGTCTTTTTTAACTACTGAAAACGTGTAAAAGGCACATCATCAAAATGACAGTAATCAACTCCTTCTATTTTATGTATGAAATTGTTCTCTTTTTTTTCTCCTTGTTTTTGTTGTTCACCAAGTGCAAAAAAAAATGGTCATAAGGACGCAATGCAAGAAATCTCCACTTTTTTGACAGCATTAAGTAGCCAAATTCTGGAAAGTTCTTAGATGAAAAAATATACCTTTAGAGATGATACTGCAATGTAGGTGTGTGTGTGTGTGTGTGTGTGTGTGTGTGTGTGTGTGTGTGTTTCCATATGTAATACATCTGTCCAGGATCCTAAATAAACTGAAAATAGCCATTTAAAATTGCACATAAGACTCTGCTGTTGCACATCCTTGGGATGATCCTAGACGCCGAGGATCGCTGAAATGTTGTCATGTTGACATGGTTTCCTTGTTTTCTTCCTCTTGTAAGTTAATGAACATATATCCTATTCAGACCAGGTCTTTCCAGCTAATGAATTCTATGAAGCCTGGTTCAAAAATATTCATGACAAAACCAAAGAAAATCAGATACTGTTGTCCTAACGATGGTGTCACACCAGACTACTGTGATACCCCCATCTTCTGGGATACCCAAAATTACTTTCAGGGAAACTTTCTATGTTCAGTTTTAGCACAGTTCAATTTAGTTTCCCTGAAACTATACATAAAAATGATTTTTTTGGTGAAAGGCTCAGGCCAGAGGGTCACATGCTCTAGCCTAGCCTGAGCAGCTCAAGGACTTCAGGAGTCCTTGTCTCAGAATCAGAAATAAAAATAGGCTGGGGATAGAGCTCAGTGTGGAGGTCCTGAGCTTAATTCCAAGTCCCACAAAAAGGTCATAACCTTAAAAAGGTGCCACATTGGTGACACCCAGCTCCTGTTCAGTGATCAGCACACATTAGTTGGCAGAACTGGGCACATAACTCCTCACTGCAAGGTGCCTGGGAGAAGCAGGGGTAGGGCCAGCACGAGAGAACACTTGTATATTTGGGAGGTGGCAAATGTATATGCCACAGTTTCCCCCCAAACCTTAGTACTTTTTTGTTTTGTTCCATTTTCAACCATACTATGGTTCATATGGAGCTACTTGTAAATCTAGAGTGACCTCCTTTCTCAAAAATAGCATTGGTTGAGCTAAGTACCCGAGTTAGATTCCCCAGCACCACATAAGCAGGGTGTGGTGGCGCACGACTGTAATCCCAGCACTTGGGAGGCTGAGGCAAGCAGATTGTCCCAGCCTGGGAGTTCAGAACCAGCCTGGGCTACAGAGTGAGCCCTGTCTCAAAAAATTGCACTGGTTAAATATTTTCTTATTCTAGTGTTATTTGGCGGATTAAGCAAAATGTTTTCTTCCTTTAAATCTAAATTCATGGTATAATAGAAAATATAGTAAAGTTTCATTTTAAAAAGCCCTAGTGGTAAAGAAACAGACTCCAGCTGGAGATTACTGCCTCCTCACACTGGGGACCGTTGTGCACATGGTACTGAACAAGGGGGAGCAAATCCCTCTGACGGCCTGTGTGGTCCGCGGAGTTCGTGGCCTTCCTTACCGTTGGGAAGAATGGTGGCTCCACCTTCAGCACATTGGCAGGTACAAGAGGTTCCAGCTGCCCAGGAGAGAGGATGCTGAGTGCAGTCCAGTCTTGGTGAGCTTTGGTTTGCCAAAACACAACCCACACCTATGAAAACACATAGCTAAGAAGTCAACCGCACACTTTTTTTCCTATACGGCGTGAGGACCTTAATTTAAACATTTATAATCCACTTGCTTCAGGCAGCTCTGTACTTACGGCATTTGTGCTCCAGTGAACTTAAGAGACATTCCAGAAGCTGGTTTTGAGCCTCTGAACCCAAAATAAGATCAGCAGAGAATGTTGATGAAACCAAGGAGAATGTGATGAGAGAGAGAGAGGAAGAGAAAAATTTTACAAGTTCAAAAACCAATGTAGGAGAAAAGACTGGTAGTTAACTGTCGAAACTGATCTCTGCGTGCATTAGTGTAAGCCTAAGAATGCATTAAGAAGCTGCTGCTACACTAACTGCGGAGTTCCAAGGACCCTCACCCAGGGAAGCTGACTTCCTAGCAGGCATTTGGACATACGCAGGATGCTTTAGTACTTTTTAAAAGCTTTATAAAAATTTATGACAGGTTTTTGGGGAGACAGGGATTAGCAATGGTGAATGGGGGTATGTAGGGTACAATATATCTGTCAGTATTGGGGCAACCCCACTTTAATAAGGAATTTTTGTGAGAAGACCAGCCTGGACCGTGTAGTGAGACCCTGCCTCAAAAAAGGATTTTTGTCAGAAATGCCAATAGTCCCCTAATTGAGAAATACTGACTTAATACAAACACAAACACACATCGATATGATAAAAGTAAGGGAGCACTGGCTCTTGTAGACCTCCTCTGACAAAGCAAAAGTTCCCACTGGTTAACAACTAACTAACTCAGTTAGTAATCCAGTTAATCTGAAAAAGAAATGAAACACATCTATTGGCAGAAAGCACCAAAAACAAAAGCCCGTTTGTCTCATTCCTACATTTGAGCGCTCACCATTGAGCCTTTTCCTTCAGCACATGTAACGTTTATTTACTTTTATTTTGCAGTGCTGGGATGGAAACCAAAGCCTCTTCACACAAAGCTATGTGTCCAGCCCCCTTTTCCTATTTTTAAATTTTTATTGATTTATTTTCCCTATTTTATCGATATGTATATGTGCAATACATAACGTTTACATTGATCTTGAGCATACACATATTGTGGCAAAATTGTAAATCCTTCCCTTCTCCCTTTTGACCCTTCCACCCCCTCCTCCAACCAGTTCCCCGTATTTCCCTCAATTAACTCTATGAAATGACTATGATCTGGATTTCTCATATTAGAGAAACCATTTGATATTTAACCACTGCTTCTGACTTACTTCCCTGAGCATGATGGTTTCAAGTGGCAACCGTTTACCTACAAAATTCTCCGACCTATCTGTCTTTATAGATGAGTAGTATCCCATTATGTACAAATACCACAATTTATTTATCCACTGGTCTCTTGATGGGTATTTTGGTGCCTTCCACATTTTAGTTACTGTTAGTTGTGCTGCTATGAACATGGGTATACATATATCTCTGTTATGTGTTGTTTTTAACTCTTTTGGGAAAATTCCCAGAAGAGGTATCGCTGGTTCAAAGGGGATATTTATTTCCAATCTTTTGAGAATCTTCCATGCTGCTTTCCACAGCGGTTGTACCAGTTTACATTCCCACCAGCAGTGCAGGAGGGTTCCTTTCCCCTGATAGCCTTACCAGCACTGATTGCTGTTTGAGTTTCCAATATACATCATTCTCTCTGGACTTACATGGTACCTTAGAGATGTTTCGATTTGATTTCTCCAATGGCTAAAGATGTTGAACATTTTTTTCATGTATTTATTGGCCATTTGAACTTCTTCATCTGAGAACTGCCTATTCATTTCCTTTGCCCATTTTGCAGTTGGATCTTTGGTTTTGAAGGGCTTATTTTGTTGATTCGATTTATTTTTTGACACAGGGTCTTGCTCTGTCATCGAGGCTGGTCCTGAACTTAGTACTTACTAGCCTCTAACTCACAACAAGCCTGCTGCCTCTCAGCATCTCAAGTGTTGAGATTACAGGTATACACCACCACACGTGGTTTGTATGGTGCTGAGGAAACGAACTCAGGGCCTTGAGCTTGCTAGACAAACGCTGTAACTACTGTGCAATTCCTCCTGACCCTTCTGTTTTATTTTAATACAGGTCTCACTCAGACACTAAATTGCTCCGACTGGGCTCAAACCTGAAAACCTCCTGTTTTAGTTTCCCAAAATTCTGGGATTATAGGTGTGTGCCATCACACTTGGCTGAGTTCAGGTAGACTGATTGAGTTACTTATGCACAAGAGGAAACAGAACATCCTGCTATGGCTTAAGGGACATGTCTCCCCAAACTGATATGTTGTAACCTAAGACCTGATGGATAGTATTAAAAGGTCTTTAGGAGGATGAAGTCATGAAAGCTCCACCCTCAAGAATGGGTTAGTAACCTTACAAATGGACTCCAAGAAACTAGCTGGGACCTCTGTGTCCTTTGCTGTCACCACATGAGGCCATAGCATGTGTGCCCTCTGGAAGATATGGCAACAAAGCACCATCCCTTCAAAGTCAGGGACTTGGCTCTTATCAGACTCTAAATCTGTTGGCACTGTGATCTTCAACTTTCAGCCTCTAGACCTGTAAGTGATAAAATTACATTTACAAATTACCTAGTTCATAATATTTTATAGTTGCAGCCCCAATAGTCTAAGACATTCCTCATGGTATAGAGCATGAAGAAGGCATGTCAAAGGTCATGGATGCCAGCTTGAAGAGCCTTCCACTGGTTTCATCTAGGATAATTTGAGCACCAAAATAAATAACGGTAGTAGTAATATGAGCCATAAAATAAATATAAGTCCATAAGTTGTAAATAATCTCATTTATCTGAAGAGCCGAGATAGTCATCATTATTTCAAGGCAACACTTTAAAAAATACTAATTGCAAAGGGACGAAGAGCATCATCCCAGAGGTAAGCCGCCCCTTACTGGAGGAACTGAGGACACGATCGGTAACTGCGGCCTGTGAGCAGGAGACAAGGAGTCGTGCCTGGTGCTCTTGTGTGATCATCCTGCCAACTGAATAGCTTGGATTCAGGGCATGAGGAGACATCAGAAAACTCTAAGCCGAGACCCTTCCTATAGAACATCTTCAAGCTGGTGAAGGCCGTGAAGCCCAGGAAGAGATTAGAAGGTGACTCCAGAGCAGAGGCATGTTAAATTCAATTCTGCAGCAGGTCACTAGAAAAGACAGCATTTGGGAAGTTGGGAAAATTTCTGTAGCCTAATGTTTAGAAGTCAGTTATCAACACAAATCTCTGATTTTGATGGTTACACTGTGATTATTCAGGAGGGTGTCCTTGTTTGTAGGGAAAACACACTAAATGTTAGTGGGTGAAGAGGCACCTTGGAGACAATTTGTCAAATGGTCCAGCACAAAAAAAATAAAGAGCCCTTTCTCCTAGTAACTTAGCTGTGAGTTTAAGATAGTTTCAGAATAACTCATAATAATCATCCTTATTGTTATTATTATTATTTTGCCTTGCTATGAATCAGACTGTTAGTACTAAGTCCCTGGGTTATATCAGCATAAAAAACTCACTTTCCTCTACCTGATTCTAACGTCCACAGGGAAAAAACAAGAGTCGAGCTGGCAACTGAATGTGCAAGACAGGGAGCTAGTTATCTGCAGAGGTTCAAGGAGTCTCACCCACCGGACGGTCACCTGCGGAGGTCGGATGGGAAGGTGCACAGGATGAGTTGGGGGAGGGTTGGATGAGGTGCTAGAGACATTTGGGCAAGAAAATAGGTGAAGATCTATCATATAAAATCCAGCAGTGTACAATGTCTTCCATCAATCCCAAAGGATTTTAAGGTGGAGACACCAGCATAGTTAAAGCTTCTCAATAAGTCATAAAATAATAATTATTAATATTTTAAGATGTATAAAATAAAAGTTAAACTTATTAATTATTATTATTAAGATGTGTAAAATGAAAGCTAAGCTTTGATAGGAAAACATGCTGTAACTTCTTAACTTTTAAATAGTGAATTCACTCAAAGGAATTCGACATAGATTTACTAGTCTATTTTGTCAACCACCACCGTTGAAGAGGGAGCACGAGGCCGGGGTGTGGCTTAGAGGTGGCAGGTAGGCCACCGATGCGTCAGGCCTGGGCTCGGGGAAGAGCTGGCTCATGGTCACTATTGACGCCAAGGCAATAATTTACACAAATTATCAAAAAAAATTTACTTGGGTGTAGATCTAGGACCACATTCTTAGTTCTTAAACACACAGTCCAATTTTTTAAAAATTACTTGTACTGAAACTGTATCAGTCATATTCATGGGCTCATGACATGAAAAAGAGGAGAATATTTTATATTTCTTTCATCATAAAAGCAAAAATAAACCTACAAGGCAAGGATGGTAGTGACTACTCAGTACAACAGCAGTGCCAGTTCATCGGGTCAATGTCGACACGGTGGCTTCTCCCATCACAACCTCGCTCCATTTCTGTCCTATCTCAGCCCTTCAGTTTCTTGGAGACCATGTTACTTCTAGAAAATGTCAGGTCTTTCCCACCGTAATTTATTCTTAAGCACAAATGAGTTCCTACTTCAATACTTCTTATCATAATTTTAGTCACCCATTTCTTTGAGAACTTGATGAAAAGTATGAACCTTTTGTCCTTCAAAATGTTCCCATATAGAAATATTTCCATGAACTTTCACATCTGGTGAGCACCTTCCTTCCTCAATGCACCCTGGACAATGATCCTTTGATCTTGCGTTCACCAGCCAAGGGCTCCCCTTTCACCTGTACATTCTAGTATACACAGTCACTCTTAAAACTCTTCTACCTACACCTTGAGTCTTGTAGCTTCCATTTTATTTGTCCAATCGGCTTCCTCCTGAGGAAAAAATAAATAAATCAAGTCTGGCAAAACTGCCAAACCCTTTAGAATGCTCACAGAATTATTTTAATAGTTATTCTCATGTTACCTAGTCTCTCAAGTCAGGTTCCTAAAAATAACCTCTCCAGCTTCTACAGCACCTGGAAGTGACTTTTTAGGCTCCCCATTAAGGGGGAGCTCCTTGGCCACAGCTTCTATTTGTATCCATCCGGTGGATTCTAAGACATTGCTGGCTTTGGTTCTCAAGTCTTCCGTTGCCTTTTTTTCTGCTGACCTCCTCAGCGACAATATCTGATCATTTCCAGACAATTCCTGTATTTTTCATCTTCCCTCAATAGCAAATGAGAAAAGAAATATGTTGTAGTTACATAGCATTTTGGGCTATCTGGCTACAAATTACTGAAATATAGGCAAGTGAAAATATTAGGTCAATGAGGTTATTTTTAAGATTCGTATGTCTAAAGGTGAAATTTTAAAAATTCACTCTTTTGTACTTCTAGGCACCAGCAGGCAGAATAAAACTTTATTATCCTTTTTTGTGAGTTGAATTGATTATTTGAGCAAGAGGAAGAATGATTTTTAAGTCCAACTCAGTGAGTTAAGCATGGACAGGTTTGGGTTTTGCACAAACTGCACAATGTTGGGGACCCTCATTTAAAAATCAGGTTAAATGTGAGTATTTATTATGAATTGTAAAACAGCACAGCAAATCACAATTGTTGTAACATTAAAAATAACACAAATGTTACAAATCCACAAAGATAATAGAATAAAGCAATAGGTGAGCCACCTGTGACTCAGCATCTTACAACACAAGGTAATGTCAACATGCTAAGATTTGAAAATATTCTAGAAGTCAACTCTATATTTAGATGCCATAACTATTCATAGAAGTAAGAGAACAGCCCATAAGCACATCACAGTAAGGCTGGATGACATGTATCCACAATTCAACTTCCTTTTGGCTGGACGTTCAGTCATCCCAACATGACCCAGCATCAAGGGTAATGCAAAAGGATGTCTGGGTGAGGCCAGCCACCTTAAGGGCAAATTCAACAGAAACAGCTAGCCATAAACTCTGTTTTTCATTTTTGCCAAGGAGTAAATAGTGTCTTCTGAGACGCGTACATGGCCTTTGCTTCGGCACTAAATGTGGATTGGCATCCTGCTGTAGCATTGTCTCTCTCTCTCCCCTCCCTGGTTATTCAAGATGGCCGACTCCACTCAGACATCCTCCATTTTCTCCAACCTGAACCCCACCTCCAAGCCTCTCAAACTTTGTGTCTGGATAAATATAAGCTCTATGCACTTAGTATTTTCTCCTACAGTCTGCAATTCATAAAGCTACAAGGATAAAAATTTTAGGAAAGAAATTCTGAGATGAACCGTTTTCTTTTTCTTCATCTTAGGGATAAGAAATCCTGCTCAAAGGAGATAACTTAGAATCCTAGACTTCCAAAATAGTGCTCTAAATAAGTTTCAGACTGCCACCCCTGCAACTGTGATTTTAGATTTTTTCCTTTCAACATCATTGTAACTGCTAAGTTTGCAGTTTCTGCCTGAACTCTGGCTTTTCTTAGCACTCAGCCATTCACCACACAAACGCCAACCTTTAAGATAATTTGTCTCTTGTGAAGTTTCCCCTAAAATCAAATCCTCTAATCCCCAAAGAAGCAGTTACTATACTGTGTGTGGTAACTCTGTTTCTCAAGTACATGATGAGTTACTACAAGGCAAAAACTGTTTTTTTAAAGGAAAAAACCCACAGCCTTTTCACATTTACATGCATGACACATATCATACAGGCAAACAGTAATCACTAACTGTTTTCTAGGCAAACTAATGAACATTTGAGTGAAGGATGCGCATCCCTACAACAACAGGCACTTTGTAGAAGTAGGACTACTAATACAAGCACTTGGGACACTGGCTGCTTCTAAAAGTTAAGTCACCATGTAAGTCAGTAAGAATTGTAGAAAGTGAAAAAAGTTTTAATTATTTCCAGGTGACTCCAAAAAGTTCATCAGTAAATCCTCCAACTCTTATCATTGAAGAAGAAAATATCCAGCTCAACTATGTCCTAAAACATCAAACTTTCTTGGTTCCACTATGGCCATGTGTCTACACCTCAAAGTGATGGTTTGGATCTGGACCCGCCCCCCCGCCCCGCCCCCCACACACACCCAGAGCCCCACATTTGGAGACTTTCTGTAACTGTGAGCTAAAATAAATCTTTCCTTTCCTAAGTTTTTTTGTTTGTTTTTTTGTTTGTTTGTTTGTTTGTTTGTTTGTTTGTTTGTTTGTTTGAGACAGGGTCTCGCTCTCCAGCCCAGGCTGGTCCAAAAACAATTCACTACGGAGCCCAGGCTGGCCTTGGACTCCTGGCAATCCTCCTGCCTCAGCCACCCAAGTGCTGGGATTATAGATATTCACCACCATGCCTGGCTTATGTGGTGCTGGGGAATCAAACTCGGGTACTTAGAGCTTGACTTAGTGCTTGCTAGGCAAGCACTTTAACTGCTGAGCCATTCCTCTAGCCCAAGTTGTGAGTATTGACTATTGTATCACAGAAATGACAGAGTAAGTAAAACACTCACTTTTCGACTCCATTGACACTGTTCTGGGGTGTCACACTATTACCATCTTCGTTTTCTCCTTCACTGGTGAGAGTCAGTACAGGAATCTTTTTCTTAGAATCTGAGCTCCAGAAGACTCGCATGATTCTTTCCACCACTGGATGCAGGCAAAATGTGGCCAGAAATCTGTACTCTTATTTTAGTCATTACTTTCTGCTCAATAGTGTTAATAATAAAGAATATCTAACTAGATATTTAAGTTGTCATTGAAGTAGATACGAAACTTAAAGCCATAGTATCAGTATGAGATTGGGAAGGTTCCCCAAAGGTCTGATGTGTTCAGAGGTGGGGCTCTTAGCAGGTCATTAGATTATGGGGGTGCCCCACCTCAGCAGTGTATTAATGACTTCTTAGTCGAATGTGCTGTTAGATGGGGCTGGGTGGGAGGTGCTCACCATGGGCATGCCCTGGGAGAGTGTGCCCTTGCGCCTGGCTCTCCATTCTACCTGCTCCCTGGCTGCCATGACATGGAATGCCATGCTCTGCCATGCTCTTCAGCCATGACATTTCAGATTTGGAGCCATTCAATCATGAACTGAACCCTCCGAAATCATGATCCAAATAAGCCTCTTCTAAGTAGTGATCTCTCAAAGTGATGGTTTGCATCTGGAATTCCCCCCAAAGCCTCATGTTTGGAAAGTAATGATTCGCACAGTGATTTACCTTTACCTGGCAAGACCAGCACATTTCTGAAAAAGCTTTCAAGAGCTGTGCTGCTGAAGCATGTGTATTTAATATTTTTTGTTCCCAGGGAAAAATAAACAACTTTAGATAGGAGTAGTGTACTCATAGCTGTAAACTCAATCTACTATCAGTATCATTGCAAAGTAAAAGGTTATCGTAATATTACAAGTTCTACGAACACTGTCAGAATAAAGATCCTTTAAGCTTTATCAATTTATCTTCATGAAATGTTTATTTTTGAGAGAAAATTAAAGTTTGAGACACATTGGTCACATATTTTCTGAAGTGTCCCTTCTTTGAGACTTTTTTCTGATATATATATATATATATATATATATATATATATATATATATATATGATTAAAGCAGGATTATGGTAGTTTGGGAGAAAAGCCACAGAGGGAAAGTTCCATTCTCATCATGTCCCATCAAGGACAAAAACTATTAATATAAATTACCCTTGAAAGCAACCTTGTCCAGTTGGCTAAGGTGACGTTTCCAGGTGTCCTTAGTGTAAAGTTCTTCCTATGCATTCATTCCAACACTCACTCCTTTCCATGTAGACTCTTGATTACTTACTTTATACTTAGGATTATAATCTGAGTCTGATATCACTTCATTTATTAAGATGCTCAAGTTGTTCCCATTAGGCTGGTAGGGGCACTTTTCAGTTGATTTTTACGTATCTACGCTATAGTTTCATCATTCTTCTTCTTCTTTTTGTTGTTTTTTACTGGTGAGATTTCCTGTTTGTCTTGAGCACTTCCTTATTTCTGGCACAAGACAGTCCAGGTTCATCTTGCACATCGCCTGCCCCAAATTCTAAAATCAGCCAACTGTTCCAAAGAGCCCAGGTTTCTGTTATTGAAGAATGGCAATAGAAACATGCAAGAAAAAAAACATAGTATGTGTTTTTTCAGATTGGCTTTTCTCACATAGCAATGAGCAGTTAAGACTTTGCATAACTCAGTAACTCCTTCTTTTCCTCCACTGTATGAGCCTGCCAGTTTGTTTATCCCTTCACACATTGGCTTCCTATCACAAATACCAAAGAAAATCAACTTACCCGAGGAAAGGCCGATCTCTGCTCAGTCGTGGAGGTTTCAGTCCGTGACTGACAGTACGGTACCAAAGCACATCGTGCTGGAAATGCACAGGGAAGGGCGGCTCATCACCTCCTAGGAGGACAGAAAAGAGAGATGACGCCGATCGCACAATTCCTTGGGAGGACACCCCCTCATAGCCCAGACCTCCCCCAAGCCTGCCTCACAAGGTTTCTACAGGCCTCCCATTGTGCCACAGTGGGGTAGAAGCTTTCAACACAGGGGCTTTTGGGGGACATCCCAGGTCCAAACCGTACCACTCACAAGTGTACAGCAATGAACATTTCTAGGCGCCCCTTATGGAAGGACATCTCGCCCTGCTCCGGACGTCCACATGCAAGTTGTGACATAGGCCTATGCTTTCAGACCAGCTGGGCACAACCCAAGAGTACAACTGCTGGATGTCATGGCACAATCCTCTTTTCTTGATGAGAAATAATCAGTTTCAAATACGAAAATATCACTGTACATTCCCCTTAGCAGTGAATGAGAGTTCTTACTTCACATCTGCATCAGCAATTTGAGTGACTGCGATTTTGGCTCTTTTCCTAGGTATGTAAGAGTGTCTTTTCACGACATCACTTACACAATAAACACATTTTAGGTATAAACACATGACTTAGTGGGTGAAAGAAGCATTCTCTGTCACAGGGCCGTGGTGTACCAGCAGCCGTGGCAACAGCCTGCATTTCATTCTCAACTCCCAACTCTAATAAGAAATCTAAATGTGGAAACCTCCGCAACACAGCACAGGGCTAGGTGACTGTCCACACAGCCCGCTGCATAGGAACTAAATATTTTACTAAATATTTTGGGGCTTGGAGGAGTGACTCAGCAAAGTGTTTGCCTAGCAAGAACAAGGCCCTGAGTCCAATTTTGTAGCACCACATAACTTGGGTGTGGTGATGCACGCCTGTAATCCCAGCACTCAGAAGGCTGAGACAGGAGAATTGCCATGAGTCCAAGACTAGACTGGACTTCATGAGTTCAGAATGAGCCTGGGCTACAGAGCAAGACTGTCTCATAAAAAAAAAAAAAAGAAATTAAATATTTATCTGTCCAAGAGCAATTTAATAGATCTGAATACTTAATGCTTCCATATATACCATTTATATTCAGACATATGAACGTGAAACTACTAAAATCTGGTAAAATGTACAAAATAACAAATCCTGTATTTTGATACTGGGGTAGATGGTAGCTTAATAAATGATGTTTATGGTACAATTGATTGGTAATAAAATAAACAATTTATTTTCTTTATAATTAAAAAATAGCTTATGTATTCCTTAGCTGCAAGTAATCAGGAATTGAGTGCCATCCTTTAGGAGATTATTTGGACTGCTTTGGGTCCACACATGCAGTAAGATAAGAAAAACTAAGTTATAGTTTATAGTTAAAACTAAGTTATAGCTATAGTTTAGAGGAACAATATAAGCAACCACCCAATCGAATTATAACAATTTAATTATTCATCTTTGATGTTACAATTGATCTTATAATTACTGATCTTACAGTTGCTTTATGATTTAGGTGGCATCTCTTAAACCAAAATTTTTGACTATACTACATTCAAGAGAAAGTGTCTATATGTCAATGTTTAATTGATTCCATTTAACAATACTAAAAACAGAACTGAATCCCATAATGTGTTTTAGACAATCTCATTCGTTGTGATTAAGAGTTCCAGTATTCAAAAACTCTACTGAAGAGACTGAAGACTCTTTATCAACAATGAGAAATCAGGACAGCCTTAATTTTTTTTTCTCAGTGATGGGAAAGAGTATATTCAAGAGTTAAAAATGTATTGGAAATAAGATATTTTCACATACAATTTCACAACATTTACATCAGGAGTACTATTTAGGTTTATCATATCCATGCCAGTAACATCATTCATTCGCAATATTTGCTCCAAAGTATAACGTTCACGTAGCAAATGCGCATGATTCTATAGTTCAAACACGTTTGCAGCTGCAAACCTATAGCTAGCATGGACAGGAAGAAGCAATCTGGTCTCAGCACCTCAGAAGCCCCTTCCAAGCTCCCGTACTGTCCTTGCATCACGCAGATCCCCAGTGGCATGTTTGCTTTGGCTGTTTCGGTACTTTGTATGAGTAAAGTCATATGTGTTCTCAGTTTCAGTGTTTGTGAGATTGCTCCACAGCGTTGCATACCGGTGTAAACTACCCATTTCCACGGCTGCCTACTGTATGTATTCCATAATACCTCACTGTGACTCTACCCAATGTGTCCACTTTGGTGTCACTCATCTCTGTTACTGTGCAGTATTCCCTTAGGGATACACCACAGTTTACTCAGCTATGGAAGGCACCAGGTTTTTTTCATCTTGGCACTATTAGACTGTTATTATGTATAGTATGATATATATTTTAATGAATATATGCATGGAATTTTGGAGATTACCTACTAGTGAAATTGCTGTCATAAGAAAAAATATACATGAATTTAGCAGAAACTGATACAGATTTTCAAAATAGCTGCATAAATTTATACAATCATCTGCATTATATGAGAGTTCTAACATTCTAATTGTACAAATACATCTCCCTGTTCAGACATTGCACTGATGTGCACCTGGGCTGTTTCTGTTCTGAGGCTGTTATGAAGAAAGACACTGTGAAAATTCTTGACCACTTTTTGTGGATTCAATATGTTGAGTCACTGGGTTGTAAAGTACATATGTGTTTGTTTAAAACACACTAACACTTTTCACAAAGGGGCTGTGTCCCTTCCAGAGGTAGCTGTACCTCAAAGGATGGAAATTCCAGCTACTTCTTATTTTTCTCGACATCTGCTGTTGTCAGACCTTTTACCTTTACTCAGTTTAGTGGGTATGCAGTGTTGTTTCATTATGGTTTTAACCCTGCTGACTAACGATGTTAAGGGACATGCCCTTGCAAATCACGCCTGAGTGGACACCTGCCTCTCAATGGACTCTTTCTAGGCAACAAAAAAGTCTCTGTAACCAGAAATTAGAAGACAGAAGCTCAGGCCCTCCACTTCCAACCAATATGGAGGTCAGGGAGACCAGATTTATTCTTCTATTTTATATAACTAAAAAAGTGAAGAAAAAATATATATGAAGCAAGTTTTCAGACATTCGGCAGGCAGTCCAGGATACAGATGAAACGCAATAGGATGAGCCCCTTGATAGTGGCAGCTTACAAAATGGAGTGGCCAGATCACAGGGGAGATGAATTGAACAGAGCCCAGTGCTCTTCCTGAGTTGAGAAGCTGATATTACGAATGTAAAAGTGACAACATGTCTCAGAAGAATGTCAGACCGGAAAGCTGAAGAGATCTGCAGCCAGGGTAGTGGGTTCCCTCACATTTTCAGCTGAGTTCTGGTATTCATTTGAGAAAATAACCATGTTGGGGAAAGACTCTCCAGAGAAGATCACGCAGAACAACCTTTGGAACTCATGTAAGGACAGGAATGGTAGAGTTCCTGTCCCCACCAGACAAGGCAGGAAAGCCACCGGCGCACTGATGGGCTAGTCAAAGGGGATGGCTCCAGAAATAGACAAAAATTAGCACTAAGCTATAAACTGTTCTCAACTTAAAAGCAGGTATCAAAAGAATTGAAAGTGTTTTCTACATTCCCTAGTAAGTTACCTGCATTCCAGGATCAAGAGCCAGAATATCTATGTATTTTTCAATTTGACCAACTTAACAAATTTTAATTTTTCCCAAAAATACTACTTCAAAAAATTTAAAGAAACATCAAATGTCTAGGATCCAATAAGGCAAAATTCACGATGTCTGGCATCCATGAAATATTTTCAGGAATGGAATGAAAATAAGCAGGAAAACACAGCCTACGGTGAGGAGAACCATCAGTCAACACACTAACTGAGCAAAGAGGCCAGCAGACAAAGACAGCAGACCTTCTGTTCCAACCACATCCTGTATGTCCACGGAAGAGAAGCATATGTGCAACCAGGAGAGACACGGAAGAATTTTCAGAAAGAGCTAAAATGAACTTACAGGAATTAAAAGTCTGAGATGAAAAATTAACTGGATGAGCTAAATACTTCAATACATTTGTTGCTGCCACAAAAAAAAAAAAAAAAAAAAAAAGAGACACAGCAGTGAAAATGATTCAAAGCATAGAGTGGGAAAAAGTTGAAAACAAAAAACCACAAAGTGACAGTGATTTGGGAGACAACTTAATAAAGAACAAAGGTTTTTTTTTTTTTCTTCGTTGCTTTACTAGTAGCAACAAATACAACTGAGTGATTACAAGCACAGTACTTCTAATTCTCCAGTCCAGTGACGAGAACAGGAAAGCACTCTTCAGCTTCAAATGAATTTGCTAAAACTGAAACCCACTGCTACCCAGAACTTTAATATTCTCAAACGGAGCCAGTACTTGAAGAGGCAAAGACAACTACTACCACGGTGACTCCCTCTTCCTGATCGTGTAATTGAAAAGCCTTTTATGTTCTATCCAAGTAGGGTTCCTATGAACATTTTATGTAACCATCGAAGGCACTTTTAAGAATCTAAGACCCTTTTTTCTCAACACATCCCTTCCAGAAAGAGCAGCTGATAAAACTGTTGTAAAATTCAACAATTCAATGAAACATTTCCGCTTCTTTTCTCAGGAGGAAAATCTACCCAGCCTTTAACTTGGCTTGAGATCAAAGTCAAATATTCAAGAACTTTGACAGACCCAAGTAACAAAAAGCCAGGAAAACTACACCGAGGATCGTAACACTCCAGATTGTTAAATGCTGAACATCTTATTATGTGCATATTGGTTAACTGTAAAATGCCTAGTCCAATTGCCTGTCCATTCTTTACTCAATTTTTTGAGTTCCTGTGTCCTGAATATCAGTCCTCTTACTACATGTTTTCAAATAATTTGTCAATCCATGATATTTATTTTCCTTAAAAATTCTGAGCAGAAAATGTTAATGCTTATTAGACTTCATCATTCGAAAATTTATGGCTGATACTTTACATCCCAAGAAATCTAGCTCACCACTGAAATTATAAAACTATTGTTTTCCATTTAAAGCTTTATAGTTTTTTACTCTTACCTCTTGACTTTTGTGTGCGCACACACACATATATGAAGTAGAGATTCATTTTTGAAAATATGCATTTAATTCTTCTGCAATGATTCTTTTCCCTATTATATCTCTTGATGCTCGTATAAAACATCAAATGGCTACGAGAAGTACAGGTCTACTTCTAGGTTGCCTATTTCCCTCTATTACCTTATTTGCCTATCTTCGTGTCAGTACCCTAAACTACAACTTTACAATTTATGTTCAAGTTCTTTTTTCTCCTTTTGGACACTGACTACTTCATTTTTCAAATAAATTTAGACTTGGATACCAAACTTTTACACAAGTTGGGTGGAATTACTGTTTGTTGAAATTATGCAACATCAATCCATGAATTTGAAACACATCCTCATTAACTTTTTCTATTTTTTCCAATGTTCTGTAGATTTTTATGGAAAGGTCCTTTATTCTGAGTTGCTTTTCTGACACTGTTACGGGGAAGTTCTTAAGCTGAATTTTGTCAGTTGCTGGCATCCTTTGCAACTTCGAGTCTGTAGATAAGGCTGTAGAAAATATATTTTTTTTATATCTAGCTACATTTTTTCCTGAGTCAGTTTTGGCAAGGGTTTAATAAATTCTGTAACATTTCCACAAGAATCATATTTAGACTTGACTTTTTTTCTATGACACATAGTGGCAGCATTTCAATGGCTTCTGTTTAATTATCCCTTTTATTTTCCTTAAGTCTGATTGGCTTCTCTTCTTTTTAGTTGCTTCCATTAGAAACTTTGTTATTGTAGCTATTTACTAATATATGAATTTGAGGCCATAAAATTTTTAATCACAACAATTTACACAGGTCAAATTTATTGCTCAGAATTTCTGGTTTTACAGTGATAGAGCTAGATCTATTCATTCAGTTTCTCCCTTTTGCAGTTCCATACTTCATTTTTTTCATTCTGCAGAATGCAGTATAAATTTTAGTGCAACTAGAGGACAACAAACTCCCCCCTCCCCCCCTTTTTTTTGAGAATTCAAGTGCCCTGCTAATGTGTTGCTGGGGAATCGAACCCTGAGCCTTACACTTGCTAGGCAAGTGGTTTAACTCCTGAGCTATTTCCCTAGCCCCAAATTCCCTTAAAAATAAAAATAAAAAGGTTTTTTTTTAATATTTAAATGGCACAGAATCCTGTGCTGGCTATTTTAATATATTAAAGATATAATTTCAAAACAGTGACACCAGCTATGGATAACAGAATAGAAAGTCCCACGCAGTCTCTTCTCCCCGCCGGCTCCACCCCTAAACAACAACTCAACAACACACAACTGATTTCCTTCATGAGAAACACAGGAGCCAGAAGAGGCTCCTGTGATCCTGGTGACCAGGATACCTGCTGACTTGAAGCTGGTAGGAAAATCTTGCTCACTGCAAATATGGCCCACGTTCAGTCGGGAACAAGTAGCTCCCGGGCTCTTCCTGGGGAGGGAAAAAGAAGACTGAAGCCTATCGTCCATGTTCGGGCTTTAGGGATCGAGGGTGGCAACCATGAGGAGCTGGGTTTTGTGTAAGTGCTTATGGGAAAGGACTATCCTGTCCACACCCCTAATGTCCAGTCATAGCCGCCCTGCATTTTCTGAGGACTGACCAGAGAATTGTGGGTGTTTCTGTTTTGCTTGTAGACAGGGTCTTGCTCTGTAGCCCAGGCTGGTCCTGAACTACGTAGCCCAGGCTGGCCTTGGACTCATAGCATCATAGCAATCCCACCCCACTGACCCAGTGTCCTGAGCGTAGGGATTACAAGCATGTGCCGTGTCAGGCTTTATAAGGTGCTGAGGAATCAAACTCAGGCCTTGTGCTTGCAAGACAAGCACTTTAACTGATGTGCCATTCCTCCAGGCCCTGGAATTTTTTACAGATGATGATCATCTACCTCTGTACCCCTCTTTTGAGAGCCACGGAACGTAGGAGCTGAGTTAGTTGGCAAACAGCCATTTGGTCAGATTTTTCCATTTTATTCCATTTACCAAAGAAGAAATATTCCAAAAGTTGGCCCTATAGATAATTCATAATCAAACTGGTACAAATAATTTTGTTTTCATTGTCTGCACGTGACCTATAGTTCGTATTCTAATTATTTAACAACCTATGGAGAGCTTCCTTTACCCACCAAGATTCTGTACTAATGCTAGGAAAACTTTGCCAGAAAAAATAAAATACTCTTGCTTGTTAGAAGGAACCTGGGGAAAGGAGACAGAATAACTGATTTACTGGATAACTTAAAAAGGCAAAAGGCAGCAGGTTGAGGAACTGAATCAAGCAATGATTAGGAGCACTCACTTGTCCCTGTACCACTGGGTACAGAGAGCTGGAGTGTTATCCCAGATTCTTGTGGGCTACCTGTCCAGTCTTACAGGAGTGAAGGCCCTTGCAGGGATGACTGGGGGTGCTGCTCCACAGGACCTGCAGTACAGCCAGGAGGCCAGCATCACTCAGCAGCTCTCCCTGGGGAAGGAGAGTAGAAAAAGAATAGCTTGAGGAACTGGTTTCTACCAACCAGGGACAATGACCGGACCAGATAATTCTTGCTCGTCTAGTCCTCACTACTTCTCCTCTATGCTCTGATGTCTTTTATTTTTGCAATGGAACTGATGGTACTTGTTAAAGGCAGATCCTTGATGTGCCACAAACAAATACATTCCATCTACAGGGATTATCTTTAAAATTTTAGTTAAAAACATTTAAAGCGGAAAGACACACAGAGTAGTAAATGAACTGTTTCCACTACACGATTACACATATTTTTTTAAAAACAGAATCTCCTGTAAAGAATATTCCAGGTCTTTAAAGAATTCTGTATAATGTTGTCTTTTAAATAATGCTACACAGTGTCTCAGCTACTTTTTCACTGCCGGGACACAATACACAACATCCACAACTTTAGGGAGGAAAGATTTATCTTAGCTCAGTTTCAGGTCACAGTTCATGCACAGGTAGGCAGGGTATTCTCACGGGATGGAAGAACAGAACCAAACCTGAGAGAAAGGGCAGAGCTTCTCTTCCAAGTCAAACCCTAAATACACAACCCTTCCTGCCAGTCCCACCTCCCAAAAGTATACAATATCCATAGGTACACGAGGTTTTCAGGGGGACACTCCAGACCCAAACCACAACACATATTCAGAAAAAAATAAATTCTAAACTGAAAACAAGGATGAAAAAAATCCCATTTCACTTAAAGTAAATCTTGAAATGATGTCCCTAAACATCTTTGGTGTGATGTATTACTATAAAGCCAATACACATACAAGAAGACCCAAAACTGAGCTTTACTTGGTAATTTTGTCCTTAGGAATAATCCTGGTACTGTAAGTTTGCTTACTAAAGAGGAACAGAGGAGACCAACAGTACAACACGACAGACATGCAACAGTACCACCAATACTGGGCTGAGGCGCTCAGCCTGATTTGCTGATATAGCTGAGGTAGCTAAACATAACTCTCTGGTAGATGTTTATTTCTAAATTTGTGAACAGTTTATTAGCGAGCTTTCCCACTGCTGGGATAAAAACCCAAAACCCCAAAATTAATGGAGAGGTTTGACTCACGGGTTCAGCAATTTCAGTCCATGGCTGGTTAGTTCCAAGGCAACAAAAATGTGCTGGAAGGGCAGAATACTTACTTTGCAAGCAGAGAACAGGCAGGACAGCCAGAGAAGAGGGGGCCTGGGGCCACACGAAGCATCTGTGGCAACCTCTCCATGGCCTAGCACAGACAGGGCCCCCGGGAGCGAGCGTGTTTTACTAACCCAGCCGGCAGCTCTCAAACCAACTAAGCTCACAATCAACTTCACTATCATAGACAGTAGGGTTGAAATTTTACTGTGGCTTAATATAGACAATAGAAAATACACAATATAAACATTTGTTTTATTCTTGGTGCAGAAACGTACTTTTTTTCTTGCTCAGAAACCAGGTAGAAATGTTAACTTTGGAAACAAAACTAACATGTCTGTATGATTATATACAGATAGGAGTATTAAAATTCTACTAACATCTAAGGAATTTCCACTTTCCTACTACTGACTCTAAAGAATTAAAAGTTACATTTTTATTAAAAGTGCATTAAAACTATTTAAAACACACTTTGTCAAACAACCTGTTCTCTTGGTTTTGAGACCAAACTAGGTAATAAGAATCCATTATTGGTTTTCTATCGCTACATCTGGCTGAAATATGCTCAATGGTGTTGTCCTAATGACCCCGGAAGGCTCAGCAGCTGAACACTTCACACTGCCACATGCCTCTTAACTTGTGGCTGCCTGGTACTACAAAAAGGTATTACTTCATATCTGTATTAAATATATGAACATTCATTAAAGGTAGAGTACTGCTACGTGACACCAAAACTTGACTTATGATCTTCATACGTTAAAATTCTACAAGATTAAGATGCTACAACAAGTCCCAATGGTGAAAATTGTCACGTTCATACACACTTGTCCCACCCTAGTCTTAATGCTTTTCAAATAGAGTGAGATACTTAAGAACAGTCACCTTAGAAATAAAATTATGTCATTTTATAACAACTATTGGTATAAATTTTAGTGAAAAGTTGAAAACTAAAGCATAATTCTAGAGCATGTAGAATAATTTAGTTCTACCATTCATGCATTGACAAGCACCATTTTCAATTATGTAACATCACTTAGGCCAAGAGGCTTTTTAAAAAATTTGCACTTCTTGTAAGAATGAATTTTTAAAAAGTATATTACCTTGATGATTTCAAAAATTTAAGTAAACACTTCAAAGCCATGTATACCCCTCATGATAAATAACGTTTACTCTGAAAGAATCACAGACCCTCAACCAATTCCGACATGAGAATGCCCTGAATGAAGGAGAGGCGTGGTCTCTTTGCAGAAGAAGGGGAGGTAATGTTTCTCCATTTTCCCCAAAGAGATTCACCTACAACCTGTCACCGTAAAGAACTGTATGCTGGTGAGAGGAAATAGGCAGATCTTTTGAGGACTGTGAGATAATGAGTTCTGAAGGAAGCTAATTTGGGGGGACTAGGAACCTCTTGCATTCGGAGTAGGCGTACACACTGTCCAGGCCTTCCCTGTTGGAGGTGAAGCTCATTTGGCCTCACCGTAGACCTGTAAGGCCCTGAGGCCATCCTGCACCTTTCTCAGTACTGGAATTGGCGACTACTAAGAGTTCCTCAGTTACCAAATCAAATGATGAAAACATAAACAGAAAATAAGAGAAATGCTTAAAAACACTGTTCACTTTCTCTGGACCAAGCACTGCTCTTTTCAAAACTTACTTTTTTATTGTAATGATCATTTAAAAAATTGGTTTCTATAATTTAGTTCTTTCCCTGATATTCAACCTTAACAGAACATTAAGTATATCACTCACAGATAAAAAATAGCACACGTACTCCCTATTTAATGAAATTTATATCTGTGGATAAAAACTCCTTACCTTTCACGCTTGAAGTAACTGTTAAAAATAGAAATAATGAGTAAATATATACACAAACATATTAAGTAATTCTTGTATCTTTTCATTAACGGCTACAGAATTTATGCTTTTTCTAGTCTCTTGGAAATTTTTATTCATAAGTATAAATGGGTACACTTTAGAATCATAGAAAAATGCATCCCAAATAAAAAAGCCTGTTAAAACTAACTTTTATAAAGCATTACTAAAAAAACCTCCACATACCTCCTTCATTTTAAAGACTTCAATGATGGGTACTTAATACACCTAAAGTGTCTCAAGCAGGAAATTTTGAAAAAAAAATATGATAAAGTCTATTAATTCAGATTTGTCTTCAGTAGTGTTACCTCATCTGTGATTACTTTTGTGCAAGAGATTATGTGACAGATTATGAAAGTATAGATAAAACTGGTCTGCCAACGGACACATCATATTGTTTTAAAACCCTGTAAAAGGACTCTGACATTCTCCTGATATAAATATGGTCAAATTAAGTTAAAAGCCCTCGGGTAAGTGAACTCAGGAGATTCCATTTGCTATACACTTCACTGCCTGTCAGTGAACACTCAGCACTGAACTGAATACTTTTTCTTCTTCCAGTACAACATAATAAAGGAATACGCAGTTATCCATTTTTTAAGATTTTGTCATTACCTCAAAGCTAGCCAAGTCCCAGGCCCTCACAGCTAGCCCATTCCCTAAATTGTGTCTACCAATGAACTGTAAGCATACAATAAAAATCACTATGAAGGTTCTTATTTTCTTCAAATTCTTACTCAGAAACCACTTGTTCAGTGAGCTGTTCCCTGAATATCTCATTAAAAATGTCTATCCGCTAGCTGGATTCACAGTCCCCACCCTCCCCTCACTCGAATTCGTAACTAACAGTTGTACAGTATCACACAGTGAGTTCTTTATCGTCTGTGTTCCCACTAGACGGCCTCCTCCAGGAACGGGATTCTGCTGTTTCACTGCCCTATCTGGGGCATGTGTAGCAGCCTCCATCTAAATATTTATTGAACAAATTATTAATGAGCAAGACGGAAGTCCTGAAGACTCTTAAGTAATTCTAAATTAACAAAAACAAATTTCCTTTAACATGACCTGTATCCTCCCTTTCTAAAGTCGGAAATGGCTGTTTTTCTCATGCTGACACAGAGAAATTGATTATCAGATTAGAAATAAATTGTCATATACTTTAAAATAAACTCATTTGTTGACAGATGTTAAAAGCAAGATCAACAACGACAGTAACAATTTAATTGTATTTAAATTATAGGTGCTGAATATACAATATATGCAAAAAATGCTAATTAGAGGCAGAAATGGGACGCAAAAGTTGTTTCCTGAACCTAGGTTAGTAATCTTTTCCCAAAATTATTCTGCTACTTAAGACAACAAACTGTATTTTGTCAAATAGAAGAAGAGGAATAACAACACGTAGGAAATTATACAGAAAAAAGGTTCTCTTACTCAAAAAAAAGCTACAAATAACTTATTCTTAAAAAGTTTAGCAAAAGGAGGCAAACATAAAAAAACACTACGCTTGTTTCATGCCTGTAATCCCAGCACTCGGGAGTCTGAGACAGGAGGATTGCCATGAGTCCAAGGCCAGCCTGGGCTCCGTAGTGAGTTCAGGACCAGCCTGGGCTACAGAGCGAGATCCTGTCTCAAAACAATCAATCAAACAACCCCCCTTCCCCCAACACAACTATACCTGTTTTTTTTTCTTTTTTCTTAGGAAAACAAAGCAAAAATATTAACAATTTTATAAAGAAGGGAAATGCTAACATTAACCTTTTGATCATCTATAGTGTCCACCTAAGGAGTTTCCATGGCATATGAGCGGGAGGCACAGGCCAGGCCATAATTAGAGAAGGAAGAATTAAAAGCTGAGACTGTCCCAACTGAACCTGGTCACTGACTTCAAGCTCTGGGACCACAAGTGTGTTGAGATTCTTTAAACCACCTAATGACACAAATGATCTGCATTCCAAACTCAGTCTTGTTTTGCTGAATAAACCCATATTCAATGATAGGGTACTTCCAAGTAGGTGATGGCTTAGGAGTGTGTATGAATTCGGAGAATGTTGAGACCTGACACCTGATGATACTGAGAATTTAATATTTTTATCTGAAATAATAAAATCTATCCAGTGAACTTCCAATTACCTATTTCATAATGGATTCTACTTACTGCTTCCTGGATCTACCCATCCCATTAAGAGATAAATCTCTCCTCTGAATCATAACTCAAGAAGAAAAGGCACTATTTTACAAATGGTATTTATACCAGAAAGAGTAGGACAACGAGCCTGTTGTGCTTGCATGCAATGGTCATTTTACGCACAGCAACTGGAATTCTGGGGGCAATACTAAAATCAAACAAAATGTACAAAAATATTAAAGTATAACGATTAGCTTTTCATTTCAAGTAAACTGGTGGCAGTATATGACAAACACACACCATAAAAATATCTGAATGCTGAAGCACACTGTATTGACTAGAGTTCAATACAAAAAGTACAACAACTCTACTGGTCTAATTTGGAGATATTAAAATATTGCTTGGTTTATATAAAGTACAGACCCCTTTGCAATTAAAGAACATGATTTATGCTATCAAAACAAAATGCATGAATGAGCCAATTAGTTCAAATTTGCTTTAAAAGCCTAAGAACCACACAAATCAAGCCCCTTGCTTAGAAGTAACATGCAGTTTTTCCAAGTTCATAGTAAACTTAAGTAGAGTTGTTTAAAAGGAATACATCATTTGAATTTGAGGAAGAAGTGTTACTCCACTCAATAGTAAGTTCTTGTATTTTTCCCTCACATTAATCCATTGGACAACTTCCAACTCAAGATGACAGCTTCACTAGTAATTTAAAAACCATCACTCTTAAGTAATTATAATCACAAATATCAGGGGAGATTCTTTTTGATTCTAATAAATGAGAACTTCTACATAAAAAATAAATATCACACTTTGGTATAATCTTGTTACATGATTTGTACTGATTGTGGAGATGCTGGTATATCTCAAGACACCCGAAATGCTGCTTTCAGAAATACACATGAAGTATCATTAGGCTATATTCATAAGTCACTTTGACCAAAAGTTGTTATCCAGTTTAAGAATTTACTACTCAGTCATTTAAAACATCAGCTATTTCCAAAATAATTAAATGTACACAAAAGATAAGAATTTGTTTCACTGAGATTATTCAAACGTGAACTTTAAGCCATGAAATTAATTTTTAAAAAGGTTTCGCAACTTGCTTTCAATAGCACTAATAGCACTGAAACACAGCATATTACAGTCTCTCCAGACATACATATGGAAGAACACTTATTTGTTAAAAAGAAGAAAGACAAAAAACCCAACCAACCAAACCAAAGAAAAAAAAAAAAAAAAAAAACACCCAAAACCTGTACTTACTGCACATAGTCAGTCCCTTTATAGTCAACCCTACATTTTGGATTTAGATAGAAAGAGCATCAACTTTTCCAATTTTTCCTTTTATAAAATTTCACTTTATTTTTTTCATCCAAATCTTTAACTTCTGGCCTGTGAAGTAAAATTTCGTATTTTAAATTCTTCACACTGCAACTTTAAAACAAGTTGTATTTAACAAGATCTGAAATTATACCTGCGGACCTGGAAAGAGGGAAAACAGTGGTTTCAGAAAGGAACAGAAAAAGTATTTTAAAGGGAGAAATTATATAAGCCTTCATAAATTATTAAGTGCTCAACAAATAAACTATATGCTCTGCTGAATTTTCAAAATGTATTTTAATCTCATTCCAAACAGAAATAAAATTTCTGGATACAAATACATCTTATTCAAATCACTCTCTAACATACATTCACCAACTTAAAATATTTTAAGGATCCAATATTTTCATCTTTTATAACCTCAATATATTATATATTTAATATATAATATTTGTACAATACATACAGATGGTCAGCAGGATTACAAAGTAATTTTCTTTTAAAGTCTGATCAGTATTGATAAATATTTTTAGACTAAAAAGAACTATTTAGGATCACAGAATAAAATAAAACATGGCAGACTCAAACATGACTATAGACTGCAAACTTTCACAGGGCCAGTCGCTTCAAAACAACTCTCAAGCTGGGTAGAATACACTTTAAAACAACAACCTTGCTGCTCTCAGAAAGCAGTGCTGGTAGCTATCAAGCATGTACATCTCCACTAAATTTAAAACAACTACGCAGCTTTCCTTACTGTAATGTACAGTAGCTAACTCTTCCTTTCTGTTGGATTTTTCTGTCATTGTTTGAAGAGTAACACATTACCAACAGAAGGGACTTTAGTTCCTTCCCCTCCCCTAAAGCTTGGCTCAGTTGGAAGATTGTTCCAGAGGCAGCCACTGTGACTACAGACAGTACCTTAGTATCGTTAAGAGCAATCGATAACAGGAGTCCTGTGAGAAGCTGGTAATCAGCCGGAGGTTTCTGTAAACCAAGGTAACCAGAAGAGTTACCCCTGCAGAGAGCCCTCTCACGCTCTAATACAAAGAGTAAAATTCCAACGCCACAGTGGAACAGTTAACAATCTATCCTGTGATTTTAAATATTATAACATTAATTCACCCTGAGAATACAGAGGAAGCATTTAAAATAAGATACTCGGATATGGTTTTTTCCTTTTTATTTGCTTTCTTCTGGTTCTTGCCAGCTGTTCGATGGCACAAACATGTGCATTCAGAGCGTGACCTGGATGTCCTCTTCCCGCTAACAGAGAATCATGCCACCGTCAGATACTGGTGATAGAAAAGCCCGAAGAGGCTGGTAGAGAAAAGGCAAGCGGCGATCCACCAAGTCAAGAAAGACAAAAGTCCTCGAAAAAGGAGAGGAGTGAAAATGCTTTTTAAGCTGCTGAGTGCCACTGTTATCTGCGCAACAGTCACCTTCATCTTCCCATCAGCAGAGGGCAATTCAGGGTAAGCAGGACTGGGGTGCAGACTGTGAGCCCCTGGCAAAGCAGATTCTGGATAAATCCCCCAGGAATGATTACCTAGAAAAGTCAAGATGCAAACTTGAAGAGTAAGTAACTTCAAAGCTTCTTAAAAGAATTCTTGACCTATATTTGAAATTAAGAATAAGAAGTCTGGTGGGACAGTAAGTCATTTCATGTTGAAAGTTAAGTTAAATATGGTTTTCTACACATGTAAATACTATGTTTAAGTTGATCAGACGATATAATCTGTCCTCATCAGGAAAAATACATGCAAAAGCAAAAAGAGCCTGAGACACGTTTAACTAGCTACAATAAAACCCGGTGATATAATAAAAACAAGTTTCCTTTGTATAAGATATAACTCAATTATGGAAGTGACAGAGACACTCAACAACTTCTTAGAAATCTTTTCTATTTCTACAAATCAGAATGAATTTCTCAGAAACTTCTATGAGTTCAAAGTGAGAAACTATTACTGCTAGAAGATTCTCTGTCGTACGCTTTCCTACGGTACCCAGGATGTGAGTCACGTAATACAAAACCAGGCCGAGCTACCTACCCTCTAACTCTCCACACTCCTAGAGGTCACCGGCGCTCATCAGCTGCACAGTGCGAGCTAAGCCCACCCAAACAACACCTGTGGTTCCCGGAGCTTCTAAAGCATCCTTGCCATGGCAGGCTGCCTGCTCTATGCAAAGGGAAAGGGTTGCTGTGATAACGGGCAGCTCCTGGAGAGTGCCAAGCAGGGGCTTCCGCAGAGGCTTAGGGGAGAAGAACTCTGTTCTTTCACTGAGACATTTTTATCTTTCTGAATAGTTATCGAAATTCAAACTTCCAGGAGAGTCTCTAATTTTATGTAAGTTTACAAGTAGCTATTAGGTCGGCACTGACAAAAACCTTAAATCGTTCTCTTATAAAACAAAAATACTAACATCAGCAGTGCTCTCTCAGGTTACTTGGTAATTATGGGATTAGCTTTTAATAAAGAATTCTTATGAATAAAGTATAAAGTTAGAAAACCATATGGACCTGAGTTTCCAAAATGAAGACAATGAATCAAAATGCACAGGTTAAACTTTTCAGGGCTTCCTCTTAAAACGTTTAGAAAGATAATCAATGTTAGGAGTTATGTTCTTACCACGTGATGGCAAACATTAAGCAGTATATGCTGAAAGTCTTAGATGTTTCCCAGAGGCCAGAGCATGCTTACCTAGTGTTTTCAAAAGCAGCGTTGTGTGAAGCAGCATCACCAGAGGGGCCACATATTGCAGGGCAATAACACAAAGGTAATAAAAGACGCGCGCCACCTGCAACCAACACTATTCTTAGACATCTAACACAGACGACATGATGCGTGGGTTACACTTTCATGAAATTATTAAACTAAGATCCGTAAGAGGTAAGAAATCGTTTTTACGGGAAGAAAACCAAATGTTACTAAGTTTGCATTTCATGATTAATATCCTTAAAATGACTGCAGAAAGTCTTAATTTCAAGATTTTAGAAAGTAAAAATGTGAATTCCTTACAAAGTTACTGAATCAGGTATCTAAATGGGAGAAAATAACCACTAAAATTGAAATGGTATATTTTACTTATATTTCAAAGATAACATTTCTAAGCTATGTAAAATATCAAACCAAAAAAAAAAATAGCACCGATGAGCATAAATCCCTTATAAATAAAAACATTAAGTCCTCTATACCAACATACTTAATTGAAATCAAGTCATGGAGATGAAAATATATAAAAGATAAACAGGAAAAGCTGGCAGAAAAAAAAAGACAGGGGACTCAGTAACAATGTGTAATAAACCCTTACAATCAGACTACAGGCCTATAAGAACGGTGGAAGAATCCCTACCATTCTTCTCTGGAATCTCCACTAAGCTAAACACCTATGTTTCACATTCAAATGCATGGAGTGATGTTAAAGAAAAAATAAATTCTGTCACAAAAACTAGTAATTCTACCCTATAAGTCAGCAGCTCTGGATGGGGTTCCACTTACCAACAGTAGGCTTTGCACCACTGAACTCCGGGCCACTTACAAGCACTTATGTGAGGCGGGAAGAGGGACCGAGACCCCTTCTTAGCACCCAAATCTGATCAAGGTCTCCGTGACACATGTCAGCCTACAGCCTCCTCACCTACTTATAGTAACAATCCTGCGGCACAACATACTAGTCATTAAAGAACATTAAGTTCTCTCCCTCTTTTAACAACAGTTTTTATTATTTTTCATTTTATCTGCGATTAACACTTACCATTTTCTGTAGCTCCACTGTACTTATTCGGCCTGCTTCTTTTTTCATCTGATCCACACACTTCTGGGCTAAGTTTAAATATGCTTGCAGGTGACTCCGCATCATGGCCAACCGCAAAGCACACAGCAGGATTATTAACCAGAGGCGCAGAGTGTCAAATGTAGCTTCTGTCATCCTATAGATCAAAAAGTTGATATGGTGCACTCAAAGCCCTCAAACTGCCAGCGTGTGAGTTACAGGTTATTGTTTACCATAAAAATAATAGAAAAGCTACTTAGAATAGAGATCTAAAACAACACCACTTGGTTAGTGTTGCTTCTATAATATTTTCATCTGCATAATAGAAGTAGACAGTGATAGATATATTACGAACCTATAAGAAATCCCTAAAAGGAAACAGCAGACCAACACTCGGAACCTTTTCCTGTCTATCCTTGTCTATGAAAGAGAAATTGGCTGCGGCATGAAAAAAGCTGGGTGCTCTTCAAGCAGAGACTACAGGAGAGGAACAAGGGAATCAGCGCAGACTGCCTGCACAACTCATCAAGCCACTGATCCACCTATGATTGGCTGTTAGTTTTGTCTGACATATTTGGTGAGGTCTTCCACTCTGCCGTGATTTCTGAGACCACCAGTATATAAAGATATTGTTATAAAGATATGAAACACCTTGAAATCCACTCCCTTCTAAGCAAGAAGTCAAGGCTAGATTTAGGATTCTAAGTGAAAAGACAGACACCCTTTCAGAAGCTAGACGACTAGTGGGGGCTTCAAAGTTTTCATGAGTGAACATAAAATTTTCGATGTCCTTTGGAGTTTGCTTAATTTTGTTTTGTTTTGTTTCAAAAAAAAAAAAAGCCTATGGCTTCTGCCTTCATAAAGAACCACACTGTGAGTATTTTGGAGTAATAACTAAATCATCTTTGTTATCTAGACTAATGAGTGCTGAAATGCACGGACTGACCTGCTGGGTAGAATCTAGAACTCTGAAGAGTCTCCCCAAGATTCTTAAAAACATGAAAGTAGAATAGATGTACACAAAGAAGCACAAATGTGAACGTGCTAAAAATAACAACAAAAACTTCACAGTGACTGTGTCCCCACGGTTCCTTAGTACCGAGTCCTTACGTTTGGCAGCAAGCACCTAGGAAGGAACTAAAGGCCCCTTCCAGAAAGTTCGCATGGGGACATCATGTGCTGAATAGGGCTGAAAACAAGGCCAGGGAAGACATGAAAGCTTACGATTCTCCTTGAACTGCCTATGAAGTGGAGGTAGAAATGCAGACAGAATCAGGGCTTTCCAAGAAGGGCATTTGTGCCTCCTTTTTCAAGGTTATGAGTGTAAATGGGAATAAACTCCAATAGAGAAGCACTATTGACTGGAAAGGTCAAAGGCATAACACGTCATCAACGTATCTCCACTATAACGAACAATGGGACGGAGGTGCTAGTTACCAAGAGTGACAGGACATCAGATCCACGGCCATCTACGGTTCCAACCGCAAAGCACACAGCAGGATTATCAACCAGAGTCGCAGCACCCAATGTGGCTTCTGTCATTCTACAGACCAAAAAGTTGATACTGCGCTCAAAGCCATCCAACTGCGAGCAGTCCTGAGGCTTCCTGGAATATCCATACGCAGCACTGCGTCCCCATGGCTCTGCGACAAGCAGAACTGACTGGATGAAGACCATGAAGGCACCAGGGCAGGGCAGTGTCTTGAAAGCTACTTGCTCAGCAGTTTCTGAGTTCAGAATTTGGGATAATAGTCATTAAAAGTATCTTCTACCTCAGATTAAAGTAACATAAACATTTGAAAAGCTGATCTGCTGGGAATTTCGTGGAGCCTGAAAAGGGCGAAGACAGGTAAAGAATAGGCAGAAGGCATCCCACTAAGATCTTGTGTCTTTCTGGCCTCTATATACCCTCTTCTGTTGTTTGTCTTTCTTTCTTTCTGTACAAGGTTCCAAGCACATGTGGATTCTACTTATCTACACTTCATTTTTGTTCAAAGCTGTATTAGAACACATGGATGGATTTATGTGCATTTCCAAGGTGAAAAACTATCATGCCTTTTGGTTTTGTTTTGGTGGTACTGGGGATTGAACACAGGACCTCTACAGTGAGACTTTTCTAAATTTTGGCTTTGAGACATGCTTTTGCTAAGTCACTAAATTACCCAGGCTGGGCTTGAACTTACGATTCTTCTGTCTCAGCCCCCCAGAGTGCTGGCATTGCAGGTGTACCACACTCAGCTGCACTGTAACCATTTTTGCTTGACTATGAACCTATTTGCCTGAGTAACAGCAGAATCTGTTATGTGTTTTAATCCTATGTCCCGCTCACTTTGATCGATGGACAGCCATACGTTCATAATCTACCACATGAACTTTACATTTTAAAACAGAATAAAACAAGCCACCTCTAATTACTTGTTAATTCACAATTAAGGAAGAACAGGCAGGGGCAAGTTCCAACTCTAATTCTGTCTGAGCTGCGAATGAAACCGGCTAGAAACGGGGATAGGGCACGAGATGGTCATGCTTCAAGAAAATCTCACGTCTCTGTATCAACAATGTCGGAAATGAACGGTGGTATAATCACTGGATGTTTCACAGACATCATATCTAGCTAAATAAATGCGGCCAACTTATTTAACTTCTAAGTCTGTTACTTCATCTACAAATAATGGGAGAAAAACTGCAACTACATATAAGATAATTAATATCCAAATGAATGAGATAAATAGCACAACTACTACCTAATATCTGTATCATAAGTACTAGTTTCCTTTTATTAATTTTACTAAACCAAATATAAAATCAGAGAATATAATTATAATTCCCATTTATAATCAAACTCCAAGGAAGGAGTGAGAATGTTTTCAGCATCAAAGACATGAACTTTAAGTTCTTCCAAGATTCTGTCCAGTCCCTTAGGATCCTCAGGATTACTTTTTAATAGTTCAAGATAAAATTACCACGAAGGTGGGAAAAAGCATTACTTCTTCAATAGCTATTTCCCTACTTCAACAAAACTCTAAAAAAAAAAAAAAAAAGCCACTGTTACGTTGTCATCAGTGACCATATATTCTAAGCCAAACCTGTGCTAGAATCCGAAGGGAGCACATAATATAAAATGCACACTGTGGAATTAATGATTACTCAAATTTTTCTATTTTAATTTTGATGAGGGAAAGCAGTGAAAGGAACAATTACTAAGCACTTACTTCCACCGGCCGCGTCTCATGCGTTCTCACACCTAATTCCAATGGTAACTCTGTGAGGCAGACATTATTTCTCAGATGGAAAAACAGAGGCTCAGTAAGGTGAAATAATCCACCTCATGTGACAGTTTCAGTGAAGAGAAATTCGGAGTTTGAATCAACTGTGTCTGAACCTTTCTATTACTCCAGTATGGTTCCACAAGTATGTATCCAACATGTCAAGCAGTTACTAACTCCTTTTAATAACCTGCTTCTATATTTTCTTACCATCTTTTTTCTGTTATATTACAATTATCTAACTGGGAGAAACATGAATCAGTACTAAATAATAGTGTTAAGGCATTACTTTTTAGGTGCAAAAATAATACTGTAATTGTAGGAAGATGTCTTTGTAAGATGTTAAATATAGCACTTAGGGATAAAAATGTTCTCTCTCCAATTTACTTGAAAATTACTTTATTAGAATACAAAACAAATCAAAAATGAATAAAATGTGGAAACACTGAGCACTTCCATATATATACACACAAAACCTCACATATTCCCATTCATATTACTCTTTCTCTTTTTTCACTTTCACAATTAAAGAACCTTTTAAAACGCATCTAAACACTCTGGGAGGCACAGGCAGGAGGATCACAACTTCAACCCCAGCCTGTGCAACTTTGTGACTTAATAACAGCCTGTCTCAAAATAAAAAATAAAAATGGTCTGGAACAATTTCTCATTAAGAATGACAAATTTGAGTCATCTGTAGACAGATAGATGCACCTTGAGGCCATTATGCTCAGTGAAATGAAATCAGACCCAGAAAGTTAAATATCAGATGGTTTTCCTAGTACGACAAAAACAAACCCCAAAACATTTAAGAGATAATGAAGAAAGTTACGAAGATGAACTTTGTGAAGGGGTAAAGGAAGAGGGGCGGGGGTGAAAGGGTGGGAAAGTGACACATATATAAAATAAATAAGTACATTTTAAAAAATGGTCCAGGAGTGCGGCTAAGTGCAATACCCTGGACTCCGTACCCAGCTACATGACGGGGGAGAAAGGACCAAAAAAGAGAAGACTTCTAAGCAACAGGCATAACGACTACAGAAAAATGTCAGATGATGACTGGGCACTAGGAGAAAAACTTATATAAGCTAATACTACTGTAAGGTAATCAATAACATTTATTAAGGAAAAGATTAAATGACAGCTTGTGGCTTCAAATGTGTACTACTCTTATTAACATTGTAAGACACAATGTCCTAATTTTAACCTGAAAAATCTTAAATAGAGTTAAACATTTAGGAAAGACTTACAAAACGAAAAACAAATCAGCCCTCAGGTACCCATACTTACAAAGGGACACTTTCTTTACCCAACGGAGGGTTCATAATGTAGTCTTTGGTGATTGGTTTTACCCAGAGCAGAACCATAAATAAAGGTGCCAAGAAGTTGACATGAAGTAATGTTCTGAAAATATGTAAGAAATAAATGTAAAAATGCAGAAACAAAGTATAATAAGCCACCGAAATGTGGGTGTTACGTTTAGCATTATCATCGAGCAGCAGTTTGAAATCTGGAGAAACTACATTATTCTCCAAGTTCTCAGAGAAGAGCGTTTAGACCCATGGAAGTTAAGTGGCCTGCTCATGTCAATTTAGCAGCTTAGAGACAGATCTGTATTAAAATTCAGATCTGTTCACTTTTATTTTAATATGAATTCTTTAGACATCTCATAGTAAATCCCTTACTCGATAAACAGGTAGTTGAATGTCTAACTTTATTAAAGTCAATGACTCCGGTGGCTAACGGAGAGTCACCAGACACTTTCCAGGGCGGCTGTACAGCGCCTTCTCCTCACGTGCATCTACCACCTGAGTGATGAGCCAGGTGTGTGACACAAGAAGGCAGAGGGCCGGTGGAACGTTCTGCAACAATTTGTAATGGAGGACCTTTTCAATATAACCATGAATAATGTTTATATTGTTAAAATCACAAGCAATTCATACTTTTTGAATTTCTTCTCAGACTATTATGAGCATAGCTGAAATAAATTTCCCCATCATATATAAATCAAGAAAATTTACTCCTGAGAAGGCGACATATTTAATATAACAAAATGTTTCAGGTGGGAGCTATCACCTCACTGTTAATTGCTAAGTTTGTACTCTACAGAAACACAGGCTGCTATGTTTTTCTTATTTTGGTGATCAAATACATGGAAGGGGTAACCTGGAGGGTTTAAGACACACACATACTCATATTGTAAAATATCACTGTGCAAGGCTAGTGATCTGTGTGAGGAAGAGGGCTGGGTCAGGAAGCCAGGAGCACCTGGCAAGGAGAGGTGAGGCTCAGGTACTAGGGCCTAGCGGGGTAACGGGCCCAGCCGCAGCCGAAGACCAGGTTGCTCTCTGGGCTGGTCGCGTGGCACATACACAGCTTGCCCACCACCCCGATCCAGGCAGAGTGGAGCAACACAATGAAAGACTGCATTAAACTGAAAATAAAACAAAGCCCCAAGTCTCCAAAATAAAGCTTAAAAAGAAACCACATTTTACAAAGAGGACACTAATGTATGCAATCCCTTTCCCCAAACACCACTAAATGCTTGAAATGTTTTTAGAAGGCGCCTCTTTCATCAAGGCCTTGGTAAACCATCGGGTGCAGGGGAAGAAAGAGGCAGTGTTAGGTATGCAGTGTTGCTAGGGAACACTCAGCTCCCAGGGGCAGCCGCAGAGCAGCCCGCAGCGTTCCAGGAGCTCCTGAGGGCCCCTCCACCCACCCTTTTCAGCTTACTTAAATCATAACACGGGGTGAGTGGACTGAAGTGTGTGGAGACAGAGGAGGGGACAACTACGTTTTGTCTTAAAAGAAGCTATTAGAGAGACTGGCGGTGGGAGAAAGCCTGGAGCACGCTGAGTAGAAGGGGGAAAAGGACGAAGGAGTGTGTGCTGCAGGTGAGAACAGGTGAGCGCATGCACGTAGCATACACAGAAAAACGGAGGTAAAAGGGAAGAAAAAAGTCAAAATTAAATTAAGGGAAAATAACGTAGGTGAGAGGAAAAAAACCCACAGAATCAACATCACTGAATACAGGGATTTAAAGAGCTGCAACATTAGGAAACACAATGACCTACAGAAACTAAATGACTATAAATATGAATATCAAAACAGAATATTCTCAGGTTCCACTGCCAATAAAATAGTAAGAAAGGAACTGGGAACTGGACACAAGTTGAAGGAGATACGACCCTTCCCCTCTGCTGCGGTGTCCACACCCACAGCAACAGTGCCTGTGACAATCAGAGATGACAGTGCTCCGAAGGATGGTTTCTCCATTTGAGAATAATACTTGGTGGCTACAAAGCAATTTGTGTGCAGAAGACTGTACAGTACTGTTAATACCCAAGTAAAATAATGTACTATTTTAAGAAGATTAGTAACTTTCGGAAAACAAACATCTCTTACGTATAAAGCTTTTGCTGTAAAACTCATGATACATCCCCCTCAGCCTTCCTAGTGCTGGGAGTGCAGGCAAGCGTCACCACAACTGGCAATCCCTATAGATCTGGAATTCAGGCACAGACACTGAAATACCATAAACGTCTGAATTTAAAACAAAGAGCATAAATTTTGTTATTTCCACTTTAACAAGTAAAGCAGAAATCTAGGAATGAACAATGTATTATCTCCAATCTAAGTGTTAAAATTTAGAAGTGAATTAGAGAAACTGATTATAGTTGTGAAAGGAAGTGGTGTGACATCAAATGTTACTTGACTACTACGTTTCAACATAATAACATGATTTTATTACAATCATATACCTTCATTAAGATGGAAAACACATATTTATCTGCATGTGCTTATGTACATTTTCCGCTTACTGTGTAATTTTTTCTGTTGCCAAATTCAGGGCATCCAGATGCATCTGAGCCAGGCGTAATCCAGGGAAGGTCAAAAAAGCCCCAATAAGTGAACAGAAAATAGCCAGGAAAAATTTGAAAGTAAGTTTTGAAACAGGACCCCTAGAAATAAAGTTTTAAAAAAAAGCTCATAAATTTTTATGGTAAACTTTCTAAGCATCTCCCCTAGTCAGTTATCTTACAAATCACAACAATAAAAAAAAAGCCAACGTCTACAGAAAGGTGACCCTTATTCAAATACCTCGGACAGATCTTGAACTGCAAACCATACCAGGTATCTCTTCAGTAGGTCAAGAACCCAACCTACATTTCCAACAAAGAATTGGTACCTGACTTACATATAAATTTAGTTTAGTCTCTGGGACACAGGAATTAAACACGAGCAAATCTACATAAGAGTTGTATAAAAGATTCTTAAAGTTATAAAATTATCCAGAAGGCTGATTCTAGATGTGACATGCAACTTAAATTCTCTTCACTGATTAAAAATCATTTACAGTCAACACTGCTTTACAAAATGGAAAATTTTAAATTTATTAAATGCTTAATTTTTCAAAAACTTACTGAGATTCTAAACCTTGCTTTTCAAGAAACTGCATCGCACTGTCTGAAAAATTGGTAAACCCTGTAGGAAACAAAAGGGATTATTCTTATCACAGGGATAAAGTACAGAATCTTTCCTTGGAAATAAAATGCTAGAAAACAGCATTTTAAATTTCGAAGTGACTAGCTTAGCTCTTTCATGTGTTAATTAGTATGCCATAATGCAATAAAATTTGGTTATTAGCAGGAACAGTCTTTGAAAACATTCCTTTGATATTTGTACATTCCATGAGTATGCATAAAATTTGCATTAATTCTTCACTATGTGAGTAAACTTTAGCATGACAAAAATTTATCTAACTCTAAGGAAAAATGAGGGAACAAAAATGGAAAAAGTTGAAGAAAACTAAAAAAGAAAGAAAACTGTCATTTAAGAATAAAGCTTATTTATAACATTGTAGCATATATACATATATATGTATATATTCATCCTAACTTATTTTTCAGATATAAAATTTTCTTAAACACTGATGCAAAAATATTAACATTAGACAAAACAAAGCTAATTTTTCAAGTTGTATGAAACTGAAACTATTACCTGTTTCAAGTCCAAATTCCAGATAATTCTCTGTTACAATCAAAACAGCCATTGCTTTAACGAAGAAAAAAAATCCAAAAGTGACACAAACTGATCTTTCACCACCATCTTCTACTTTAAAATAGTGTGTAGTTAATGAAAATAGAACTTTGCTGCAGAAGGAAAAGTTCAGGAAAAACCACCAATAACTCTGTGGGAACTAAACACAACCATCTTTACAGGCCACAGAACTTGACTATTACATTTATTTTGATGCCACACACTTATTTTTAAGATGCCTTTGGAATGAAGTGAAAAAATCATGAAAATCTGAGCATCCTTAGGAAACAACATAAAAATGAAAGTAAGTGAAAGTGAAAAGCATAGCATTTTTCAATTAAGGAAAATATATTACAATTAAATTATAATCAGGAGACATATTTCTTGTCTATTGGACACAAATTCTACTGAAGGTTATTACAGAAATTCTATGTAAAAGGTTCTCGGGGCCATGGGACCCCAAGTCGAAGCTATTTTAGGGACCTGTTCCCTCATTCCAGTTTTAAGAGACAAAAACTAAACTATAAAATAATGGACAGAAATAAGGTATTATTATTATTATTGAGCACCCCTTTTCAGCTCTTAGGGACCCTAAATATAAGAAATCTGGGGGCATAAATATGACAAGAGGTCTCCAGAAGTTTACCAAAAAAGCAGCTTTGATATAGTGTCCTATATGTATTAAGTGTTTAAGTTACAAAAACTTGAACTTGTTCAGATTCAGTAACTTGGACTCACTTCGTACTACACTTAATTGCCTACACAGTCTATTCCAGAGTTTAGAGTTTCATTGTACTTATTAATTTAAAGCAAGACATTTTTATAAAGAACAATGTAATTTAAAATCTTTTCAGGAATTCAGAAATGGTGACTAAAGTCGTGCCACTCTGCTGCAGTGGTCTATTTCCCGCAATGAACAATAAAGCATTTGATTTAGACCTTAAATTTACAAATTTACATAAAAAACTGGATATTAAGCCAGAAAAAGAATAAAACTTAGTTTAATTTAAATAATTCTTACTTTCAGTTTTACATAAAATTTGTGTATCTGCAACCAAGGTAAATTAAAACTTCGAAACACAGTACTAAAAACATACATAATAAAGTTTTGCATCTTAAACCATCATACTGCAAATACAAACACTATGGAAATGTGATTACTGACGTAGTTCTTAAATATAATCAGATGTCTAGCTCTATCACTCTTAGTTCATGGCTTTTTTTCAAATTCATGTAATTGACTCAATGCTATTCTCCATGCTGTAGCTTATTCCTTTAAAAAAAAAAAAAAAAGGCTTGCTTTTGAAGATCTTTAAAGGCCTGCAATGTTTTCAAATCAGAGATAAAGGCTAATGGTATTAATTCCAAAAGAAAAAATAAATTCATTAACATTAATGATGTTTTGAAGGATACATTGCAAAGGACAAAACCAGCAGACACCAAACTAGGCTGATATTCATTTCCTGTGTAGGCTTCATGAAGCTGTAGTAGACCTCAGTCACTAGGTACACCACTGTGGCAGCCACTGTGAAATCCACCAGCCACTGGTATTCTGGAAAGTAATGTAGTGCTGAAAAATAAAGTTTTCAAAAAAGTTTTACCGAAATTTCACAGCTCCTGAGAATTTAACTAAAATTTACTTTTAATTGTGCCACATAGTCTTTGTTAATTTGATTTATAAGGTTTGCAAATGCAGGAACATAAAGATACAGGAGGTGCAGAATTATGACATTCAAAATTAAATCTGAGTAGCTCACACATTAACTAATCACACTTAAAATGAGCACCAAAGATTATTTAAGCTGCTGTTAAAATGTAATAGCAAATGTCTTGGTATTTTCTTAACAATTAGCTGTACTTTCCAAAAATTTTAAGTCAAAATTTGTCTTTGTGAGGCTGTAGCTTTCATATATCAACTTTATTAATACAATATGATCCAGAGGACAAAAGATGTACTTGTATTGTCATTTCTGTGATGTTAAGACAGATATGTTAGTTTTAACCACACCAATAAGAACTAGCAATTTTGTGAGTTATTGCAGGTTAAGCTGAAACACTGTACTTATTTACTCCCTCTTGATTTTTACATTAAATTATAACCCTTTAGTGCCTTCATTCTTCAGAGTTTACATTATAATTAACATCCTCTGAAAACAAATATAATTCCATCACCCTCTGCATCTCACATGATTTAATTTTTTACACAGTATAGGTATTATGGCTTATTTCCCCCAAAGCACAGTCCAAAATATTAACATTATTTCTTAGAAGACCTAAAAATGTAGACGTGAATTATATACATAACCATCAACTCATGTTTTTACTTGAACACAATAAAATGATCTACATTTCTTTGAAGGTTTTCATAGGAAAATATAATCCTATGAAACTTAACATAAAATATCCATATAGAAAAAACATTTTAGAAACAAAACACCACTCAAAGTAAAACTTAAATTATCAAAACAAACTAAACATATTGTAAATGATAATAAAATTTTATTTTTCCCCCATTTTATTGATATGTGTAAGTGCAAAAATTTGAAGTTTACACTGATCTTGAGCATTTTGTGCACACACATACCTTGGCAAGGTTACAAGACCCACCCCTCTCTCCTTTTGGCCTTCTCCCTCCACACCCCCACCCTCCAGTTCCTATTATTTTCCACATTAAGTTTCATGAGATAGTTGTGATCTGGGTTTCTCACATCAGAGAGACCATTCGATATTTCACTTTCAGCTTTTGACTTACTTCACTAAGCATGATGGTTTCAAGTTGCCTCCATTTCTCTACAAAACCCTCCAATCTATCTGTCTTTATAGATGCACAGTATTCTATTGTGTATAAATACCACAGTTTGTGTATCCATTGCTTCACTGATGGGAATTTTGGTGTCTTCCACATTTTAGCTACTGTTACTTGTGCTGCTATGAACATGGGTATACATGTGTCTCTTGTTTTGTGTTGTTTTAAATTCTTTTGGGAATATTCCCAGATGAGGTATTGCTGGATAGAAGAGGGTATTTTATTTCCAATCTTTTGAGAGACTTTCCATACTGCTTTCCATAGTGGCTGTAGCAGTTTACATTACCACCAGCAGTGCAGGAGGGTTCCTTTCTCCCCACAGCCTTGACAGCACTGATTGCTGTTTGAGTTCTTGATAACAGGCCAATCTCTCTGGAGTTAGATGGTAACTCAGCGATGTTTTGATTTGCATTTCTCTTATGGTTAGGGATGTTAAACATCTTTTCATGTATTTATTGGCCATCTGAACTTCTTCATCAGTGAACTGCATCATTTCTACTGCCCATTTTTCAATAGCCTAGTTGATTTTGAGGGGCTTACATTTCTTCAATTCCCTGTATATTCTGGTTATGAGCCCCCTATCTGAGGTGCTGGTGGTGAATATATTTTCCCATTCCATCGGTTCTCTTTTTACAGTGTTGATAATTTCCTTTGCTGTGCAGAAACTTTTTAATTTGACATGATCCCATTTACTGATAATAGGGACAATTTCTTTTACTTTTGGTGTCTTAAGAAAGTCTTTGCCTACACCTATGTCTTTTAGATATTTGCCTAATTTGTCTTCTAGAAGGTTCAGTGTTTCACTTTTAATATCTAGGTCTTTGATCCACGACGATGATTATCTACATGGAAGACCCCAAAAACCTCACTAAGAAACTCTTGGAAATAAACAAATTCAGCCAAATTACAGGCTACAAAATCAATACTAACAAAATCAATAGCTTTTCTCGATACTAACAATAAACTCAGTGAGAAAGAGCTCAGAAAAAATTTCCATTCTCAATTACCCAGCAAAAATTTAAATACCTAGAAGTATAACCTAGCCAAGGAAGTGAAGGACCTATATAACGAAAACTACATTACAATGAAGAAAGAAGTCATAGGTGATATCAGAAAATGGAAAGACATCCCCTGTTCTTGGATAGGCAGAATAAGTATAGTCAAAATGACTATACTGCTGAAACTGATATATAGATTCTATGCAATTCCTATCAAAATAGCAACAATTTTTTTCCAAAAAACTTGTAAAAAATAATCCTTAAATTAATATGGAACCAAAAGAGACCTAAAAAGGCCAAAGCAATCTTGAGTAACAAGACCAAGGCAGGAGGCATTACAATAGCAGACATCAGGCTGTACTATAAAGCGATAATTGTAAAAACAGTTTGGTACTGGCACAAAACCAGACAGATAGACTAGTGGAACAGAACTGAGGATGCAGAGACAAACTCAAATACTCTCAATTACTTAATCTTTGATAAAGAAGCCAAAAGCATACACTGGAAAAAGGATAGCCTGTTCAACAAATGGTGCTGGGAAAACTGGTCATCCACATGCAGAAGAATGAATCTAGTCACACACCTGTTCTGTCACCATGCACCAAGATAATACGACTTTAAAGCTTCAAAACTCTTTCATGGTTATGTAGGCTTTATAATTTGCTTTAAGTTGTTTTAATATTTATCTGCTTTAAGTTATTTCCACTGGTTTAGGTTTTCTACTGTGACTGATCTGTGAGGATTTAACTAAAATTTACTTTTAACATCAGCCTGGAGGATGTATCCTGAAGTGGTTCTAGGATCTCTCCCTCAACCTCCCAACCCCACCAAGAAAAGCAAAATTACCCACTTTTGGCCCCTGGAATAGTTTTCTGCACAGAGGACACCGAAGTGGACAGAAAAGATAGACAAATAACGATTTATTTAAAGGTTTTCAATTTTTATTGACAACAATTAAGTTAGCATTTCTGTTCTCCATGCCTGCCCACACTCCCAAAGGAGTCTCCCACAGAGGCCACTCACAGGAACAGCCAGGTGACACTCAAACTCTCTTACACTCTAAAGAGTGTTGAGATGAGACAGCTAGTACAAACTGAGATGCAGTTGCAACACAGTTATTGCAACATCAATAAAACCCATACTCAACAAAAGTGAAAGTTACAGGTATCTCTGAATATATATTTAACTCAACTAAGTATATATCTGCCCTTTAATAAAGTAGTGGAGTCAAAATAAGCTCAGACAGAAAACCATGCCGCTTGACCTAGACAGACAACACAGCACACATTTGCAAATGATCGCCTAAATATGAAACGTAAGGATGCTCCTGCTACTGCACTTAACTGCCATGTTCTCGACACTCAGCAGCCAGCTGCGAAGTCAGGGCCACTACAACCACGCCTCAACGGCTTATGCATAATAAACTATGTGCTAAAAGCGCATTATCCTACTTTCAATTTTTTAAGCTCGTTATAATAGGCACTTTGCATCAACTGGCTCTATCCCACTCAGTATATAATCTTGGCAAGTTATTAAAGTGTTTTCCAATGAGAAAAAAATTGATGCTTACCTACCTCAAAGCACTGTGAGGGTGAGTTAATTTAAGTACTTCTGATGTCCGATACGCAATCATTTTAAGGTATTACTAAGTAGCTGACAATTATTCAGCAAACATTAGCTATTACCAAAAAATGACAGAAACTATACTAGATATCAGGAAGAGTGTTTATATTCCTGTATTTACACGTTTGTGAACACTCTTATACAAGAAAGCACAATGTAAGACAAATAAAAGTGACGATGACTAATCAAAGAGTGGTTTAAAATGTTTTAAACACTATATGAAGAGCAATAATGCCCTAGGGGTGTAGCTCAGCAACTGCACAAGGCCCTGGGATCTATTCCTCAGCACCACAGAAACTGGGCGTGGTGGTTGCATGCCTGTAACCCCAGCACTCGGGAGACTGAGGCAGGAGAATCGTTGTGAGTTCGAGGCCAACCTGAATCACATAGTGAGTTCAGGAGCACCATGGACTAGAGTGAGATCATGTCTCAAATAACAACAACAAAAACAACAACAACAACAACAACATTCAAACAAAAACAGGATGCATAACTAGTCTTGAAGTCTAGATGACACTAGATGACTTATATGATTAATATTTATATGGTCTTCACTGATACTTTTAGGTTCTAGAATACCTTTTAAATATATCAATACATAATGATATTTAAGTTTCAAATATTCTGATGGCATTTTATATTATATAATAACTCTCTTGGAAACGCTAGACAAATTCAATACAATGTTTTTGAGAGTAGTGTGATTTTTCAGCCCAGGAAAGATCAAATTGCATGATACTTTATTTAAATTATTTTTAAGAAATGTATTGTTTTACTTCCTCATTTATCATGTAACTAGTTTGCAATCATGGTCAAACACCAAAATAGTTTGATGCACTTTTAAAAGTATAAGTTCCCAGAACCTACTAGCGATTAACTGAGTCTCTAAAGATGCGAGGAGCAGAGAAACTATTTTTAAAGAGCTCAAGTTACTCTGACGTATGATGAGTTTCATGATTACCACTTATGATGTCTTTCCATTCTAGGAGCCCAGTAATTTCCTATAACTTATCATAAACTTAACAACACTATAATTATTAGACAAATACAGAAAGTGAGATGAGGAAAAAAGTAAATTATTTATTCAGAGATACCCAATGGATACAGGGAAATATTAAGTAAAGTTCTCTGATTTCAATCCCAATTTCAATTGAAAACGCTTTCTATTAAATGTTACAATAAAATTAAATTATTAAAAACATAGTTAATTCAGCATACATATGCAAAAGCAACTACAAGCCAGCTGTATTATAAAAGGCGAGTATAATAAGCAAAAAGTTTAGAATTCAACTGTACTCTCAATTTTTAAACAGAAACTGTATAATAAGTTTGTGTGAGTTAGCCTCTTACTAAAAACTGGGAGAAATAATGTCATAAGTCAGCTGAACAAAAAAAGAAATTTAAATTAAATGAAACCATTATGAGTTTTATATATTTGTATTTCATATTCTGTATCAAAGATATAATGATTAGAAAAACATAGAAAAAATATCTAGCCAGAACAGATAAAATGAAAGTATTTTTACTACCATGATATAAAACTAAGATTTAGAGAACACTTTACCAAGATGTCCCTTACCTAACGTATCCACTTCTGTAACTGACTTTGTTTCTAGATGCAGGTCAATATCCTTTGGAATGGTTAGTGGCTTACTTTCAATATGACCATTATATTTCCTATAAAAATCAAACAAGTGACACAAAATCAAGTTACCTACGCTGTTACCCACGTGCGTGTATCAAATGAAACATGAGATTTTAAAAATTCACAGTTAAAAAAACTTCTAATATTTCATTAAAAAGGAAGATGTCAAAAAGTTTTTCAAAAAGGACTACAAAATGTGGATACAAATTATGTGAATAGATAGATTACCAGGGAAAAATTTACATAAATTAATGACAGCAGCAAAATCTTGGTTGCTAGCTTAAAATTTCACACCTTTTTATGTTCTTTCTCTCTCTCTCTCTCTTTGTTTTTTTAATAGGTTTGAAGTCTTCCTAAAGCCTCTTTCTTCAGGCATAAGAAAAAAACCAAAGGAAGACCAAGCGTACTTTCTCTTGCAATGACATACACATACATACACAAATACAAACAAATCTGAAAGAACACACAGGTGAGAACTGCAGAAGAATATCAAAATTAATGCACAAGAGAAAGTCAGAAATATGAAAGGCTAACTTGGAGTTGCTTTTACTCAAAAATATAGGTTATCTAATGAATTCTTCAGGTCCTTTGTGTCACTCACAAAGTTAATTTTTAAGGATGACAAATGCATTTTTCTTTAAATATAAAGCATGCTTGACATACAGTACTTACTATAAAATAAATTTATTGATTACAAGACATATAAAAACATTTCAACGATTTACAAAATGAATAATTATACAGCTAAATTCTACAAGTGTTCAACACAGTAGTAATAGATAGGCAGCGGTAAAACAGTTGAAAATAAATGGAGAAACTAAAAGTCAATGAGTGAAAATTCTGCCTCTTAATTATATGAACTTGAAAAACATATTAACCATTTCTAACCAACAGCTTCTCAATAGTAAGACATAAATTAAATTTTTAGTTAATACTCTAGGCTGCTGAACAGATTAAGCTTAAATTGTACAAAAGTGTTTTAGAAACCATAGTATTGGATCAAAGACTATTAAAGAATTTTACTACTGAAATAAAAACAAGTTTATAATTAATATTCCAATGAACAGCAAGACATATTTGCAAAAATAGTATTAAAGAAAAGATACTCCTCAAATTTCCAATTTCATGTCAAATAATGCTGCAAGAATTGTTTATCACCTAAAAACCTATTAGGCCAAATTAACATAATTTTTATGATATATATGTGTGTATGTGTGACATTTGGTGACAATTTGTTGTCACTGAAATAATATCTTAGAATCACTATTTTTGAGTTAGAAGGACCTAAAAAGGATTCCTGAATGTTCAGTTAAGAAGCTAAGGCTCAATCAGAGCCTTAATCACCTTCCCTGAGGAATCAAATTTATAGAGATACATACAGAATTTTAAAGCTGGAGGATTTCTTCAAAAAGGCTATGTTTAGTTTTTTCATTTCACAGAAGCAACTGTGGCCCATTAAGTGAGGCTTATTAGCAGGAAGTTCTTTTCCTAAACTGTAAACATGGATAAAATATATAACTACGTAATAATTAGTACAGTACTTGTTTACTTTACACAAGGCTTTTTGGCAATGGAAAAAAAGAAAAAAGAAAACCGAATGGGACCTATAAAGATAATATTGTCCACTCCCTTTTATTAAAAAAGAAATGAGGAAACTGAGGTTAAAAAAAAAAAAAGTCGATTTGCCCATGACATTATATGAAGTGGCAGTGAAACTTAATAAAGAACTCACACCAACTGGTATTTTTAAGTGAGCTGTAGGGTAAAGACAAAGATTACAGCTTTCTCGAATCAACCCTCTCACTAAATAATACATAGTTTTAATGATTTAAATACAAGAATAAAGATAACTACCCTTGAGTAAAATTATTTTGTGCTTACATATTGATTTTTACTTAATGGATTTCCATAGGTTTTGATTTCAAATTTAGCAACTGCTTCCTTCATAACTGACACATATTCATTTAATCAAAAGCTAAAACTATATTTGCATAATCTGTCTTAAATACTGAACACTGCACAAACGCATTAATATGCCTTACCTGTCTTTTCTGCTTTTTCCTTTTTGCTGCTTTCCTGCGAGAATTCTTAATTCTTCTTCCGTAGGATGTTGATACCACCTCAAACTAAGGGGGAGAAAAATCCTTTTAAGTAAAGTACTTAAAATCATTCGAATTATTCATTTATTATACAAATATTTACTGAGTTCCCTACTTGTGAAGCCACTGGAGGGAAATACCAGATGAAAATTGTAATCCAAAATAGGTATTACTGCTTAAGACTTAAAGGGGCTTCGATTCGAACCCAGCAAACACCGAGCAAGCACTTACTAGATGCCAGCGCCTGCAAGGCTCCGTGTACATATGTTTTACAGACTACAATAAATTATTAAAAAGAAACAGACTCAGCAGGCAGGTGGATACAGCACACTGATCTTCCATCTAGCTTTCACTGGAAGGAATGCATACTGCCTTTAGAGCTGGTGGAAAGCTCTCCCACTGACAAGTCTCTCCTTTAACTTAGCGTAAGAATTCTCAAACTATTTCTCAGAATTAGAGAAAATTGTTGTTCTACAAAACCTTTATTCCTGGCTACATCTACACTTTTTCAAATAAGGTTCCAAAACCAACTGAGTGTATTCCCTTCTGCGACAGGCAAAATAACCAAACAAATCACTTCGTTGCTTATAAGCACCAATCAGCTCATTCTGAATTTCCCACCTTATCTCCCAGTCATTTCCATTTGGGATTTCCATCTTACCTTCACTGAAGCCTTTCCACAGGTTACCACTGATTCTGTTTCTCTTTACCTGATCTGCTACAAAGACTTCACTTCAGACTTTAGTCATTCTGTAATCCTAGCACAAAACTCTGCAAACTGTCCTACCTGAATTCATCTGGACATGTTTCTCACCAATCCATTCCAAGCCCACACTTAGTTATTTTCTGATCGTGCAAACTCATCAAAGTACGCGTCCTGTTCAACCTTTTCTAAGGTCCCTAAAAGAGTAAAGGCAATGTGGAAGGCAGCGAAGCAAGAACTTTGACCCAGGTTCTATTATACAGGGTGATACTGACCTAGTACTGTACTTTTCAATTTTTCATCCACAAAAATCTAGATTTGAATGTAAAATATCTCAATTTTTAAAAATTACCAGCAACTGACTGTTGCATTAAAAAAACAGAATTGGCAATTCCAATACTGACTAGATATTTGGTAGCACTAAGGAGTTATTGTCAAAAATTTGTTGAGCCATGGTGATGAGATTATGGTTATTTCATAAAAAATTATTTATTTGAAATGTAAAAGTTAATAAAGTATTTGGAATTCAATACAGAATAACATGCTGAAGGGGTATGGAGATGAAGGGAGGCACAGATGAAACAAGAATCCCTACCAGCTACTGACTGTAATGAGTACACAAGAATTCATAATATTCTGTTTATTCTTTTTGAGGTTAAATTTTTTTATTCAAACCCATATTACAAGGGCCATATCTTTAAAGGGCTGGTAATCTGTTTCCACAGCTTTTCAGATCTGACCACAGCCTACTACTCCAGACTTACCTCTAATCATTTCCCACTTGAAAAATATTCTAGTTTATGTCTCACAAGTTCTTTCATTTCGTGGTGCTCTTATACATTATTTTCCTCTCTGTTCATAAATACCTATGCCCCTACTCACAAACCTTTACTTCATCTCCTATAGTTTTGAGGCAGTTTGTCCACAACTTAATATACCCATCTGTTCCTTGCCTTCAATTCCAGGTGAGACTCTCAGACCCAAGATTGGATTAGAGAGTTGAAATTTTCAGCTAACTAGCCCACAGTGATGAGACAAGAAAGAGATTGAAATGTGCCCAGGAGGGTGACATCTTCTGACTCCACAGCCAGAGGACACAGACAGTCTGTGTTCCTTTCCAGATCTCACCCCATGTCCATTCATCATAAGAAATCTGCAATCATAAATACAGCAGTTTTCTGAAGGTTGCGAATCCTTCTGGGAACCCCTGAATATGAAGGGATCATGGGTATTTCTGACTTGGTAGCCAGCCAGTCAGTTGCCAGTAGCCTCAGGGCCCCAGAACTTGTAGCTGATGTCTGATGCGTGGGCAAACCTGTGGAGGACTTTCATCTTGAGTCTGTACTAAATCAGAGTAGTTAGTGTCAGGAAAAAAACTAGTATACCTGGTGTCAGGTCACTTCAATGAAAATGGGGTTCTCTTTTAAAGATTTTATAATTTAGTGGCTTTTGTTAACTGAAAAGCAGATATTGTTACTGGCATATAGTAAGTGCTCAGAAAGGTTCACCGAACCAAAATAATTGAGTTTTCCTAATTTGACAGTTTTAAAATGAAATATATATCCCAACCAAAAAGTATATAAATTATTAGGAGGTGGTGAGGCATTTCCTAACATTTTTGTTGAAGTCCAGAATTTTAACTTACAGTCAACGCTTGTTATTAGCGGTAGTTATGTTCTATAAGTCGCCGCGAACACTGAACCATTGCTCCTAGGGGAAATACAGGGTTAGGTTCCTGCGAGTGTCTGGTCACAACATTTTCAAAGAGTGATCAATATATAATCTTGTTTTATGTGTGTTTCTGTTTAAAGATGCCATATATAGCATATATCGCTGAACTATTAGCATTGAATTCATGGCCAATAGCACGACCTTCATTCTTGAATCAAGCTTATCTAATGTCTGTGACCACTCAGTGGAGCATTCTCCTAGCTTCTGTTAATCATTTCAGCAAATTTTCTCCATGAGGCATATCTCACACACTCTGTGATGAGGAATATCTTACAATAATTCAGCCCAATGCTTGGGAGCTAATTTGAACACTACAACCATCAGCAAAAAAGCAAAAATGTGAAAAACATAGCCCTGCAAAGACCCTGCAGAATAAAAACTGCAACAGGAAGGCCAACTTGTCTTGTTGGACCCTTAACTAGAAACCTGACTATAGGGCCATACCAATTTTTCACAATTTTGAGTATGTCCACGAGTCACTAAAAAGGCAATATCCAAATATTGATCTGGGGGGGTTAAACACAATTTTTAGGAAGTGGAAAATTTTCAAACACAGAATCCACAAGTACTAATGAGTACATAGTATTCAGAAGAACACTGAACTCATTTTCAAAGACTATAATTAGTTTATTCAGTTGTGAGAAAACTCTCAGCATAGAAAAACTTGGTTTATATTCAGAATGATGAAATATCTTAAGACCTTTACATGTACGAAGAATCATTTTATTTTAAATATAATCAAGTTTGTGCCATCTTATTTCTGTAAACTCATTTTGTAAAACAAACTATAACTTTTATTGGATAATTCAAGGTCATCTTTAACAATTAATTTTCAAAGCTGAAATCTAAGAATGCTGGATAGGCGCCTGTGGGCCCCTTCACGCTAGTTTTGTTACGCATTTGTCTATTCAGTCATTCATCAGCCATTTATGCAGAGCCACCAACAGAGCAGATACTTTGTTAGGAAATGTAAAGATAATCATGTCCAATAAAGCCACAATTTCTGCCTCCCTGATGCTTCTACTGTAGGCAGGGTAGAACTTAATTGAGAACAATAAAAAGAAATTACAAATTTTCTTATCACATGAAAGAACTAAACAAGTGGTGACAATTTGAGAAATACGCCGTAGATACCACACGAACACGAAAATTTTGGAAACAAAATTTAACCAGTAATATGAAGGATCAGAAGAATAGCGTGGAGAGCCTGCCAGGGAAGGACGAGCAAGGCCAGCAGCACAGAGGACAGGGAGCAGACATGTGACACTGCAGAGGCTCAACAGCCAGCGAGGTAACGACTTCAAGAAACGCAAGAGGGAAGCCGAGACATGAAGAGAACAGATCGTAGGAAGCCTCACAGGTCGCAGACTGCTGCCTACATTTGTGCTTAAGTCGCCGTCCCAACGCAGAAGGGAGATTTACGTTTTGAGATCCTTTTGCTGTTCTCTGAGCTAGAAGGAAGCAGGAAACGGACACCAAGAAGACATACTGTGGACAAGAAATCAACAGATCTTGTTGATGGATTTAAGGAAAAGAGTGAAGAAAAAGAAATAGGGAATGCATCTATTTCTCACTTAAAGAAGATACTGATGCACTTTCTGATACAGAATACAGCACAGACAAACGTATCGGGCTTTATGCGCCTGCCAGGTAAGGAGGGAAATAACAAGAGGACAACCGCATATGTGAATGCAGCGCTCAGAGATGAGTCAGGAGCGGGAATGGCCCAGACGGAAGAGGCTGGGCGACAGCTGCAGGGAATGGGGGTCCACGCCTACACTTTGCATTCTGATGTCAATATTCAGGTTTCTTCTTGCTGTCAGTTGATGTTTATTTCAGCAAAATCACTACTTGCTTTGCAACCGCCGCTCTATGCCTTTGTAATAATATGAGCTTGAAAGACAGATATAGAAGTTTATTAGATCAGATTTGAAGTCCACGCAGCAGTTAATAATTGCCACAGAAATACAATTAGAGAAAAAATGTTTTATGTTAAACAAAAAGAACATGGTATAAAATTGTACCTACAATACATCGTAACCATAAGGGAGGAATATGAATAGAAAAATCTGAAGAAAAAACCAAAATGTACACTGCCATTATCTTTGGGTAATGAGAATATAATCTGTCATTTCTTGTTTTTACTTTTTGTTATCAGTTTGTCATCTTTTCCCACATCTTAAGCATTTGTACAGTATTTGAAATAAGAAAAAATAAACTTATTAAAAGTAAAAGTAATAATAGCTCTTGCCCAAACACTGAGCCTCTTACATTAAAATTAAGTTATACTAATCTTGGGTAACCTTACAACATTTACCTTAGCTACTCAGTGCCTTCTCTCTGTTAAATACAGTTCAGATTTTCAGCACTACTGCAGATAACAAAACTACTCCAGCATTGTACTTCATTAAATTATAGAAATAATCTTTCAGCAATCATTCCGCTTACACAAAACAGAATCAGGTCACTATGATTTTGCTGAGTAATAATGAAAAAAGAATAAGGGAAAACAGAATTTACTTACCTACACTTTCTTCTTTTTGAGACAGGGTCTTGCTCTGTAGCCCAGGCTGGTCCTGAACTCACTATGGAGCCCAGGCTGGCCTTGGACTCACGGCAATCCTCCTGTCTCAGCCTCCTGAGTGCTGGGATTACAGGTGTGTGCCACCACGCCCAGCTTATGTGGTGCTGGGGAAATCGAACTCGGGTACTTAGCGCCTGCTAGGCAAGCGCTTTAACCACTGAGCCACCCCTTCCGCCCCTTACCTACACTTTAAAAAAATTAAGCAGCAATGGCATTTTCAGAAAACCACTTTACAAACTGTCACAATTTACATATGGAATGTCCCCCAAAAGCCTCATGTATTATGTAGTAGATTACCTATGGATTTCATGTGCTGTTAAGAGGGCACAAGGTTGGAAGCAGAGAATGACCGAGGGTATGATGCACCACTGAGGGTGTGGCAGGTTGCCAAGGGTATGGCCTAGAAGGATATACTCCTGGAAGGATATACTCCTGCCCCAGTTCTCCCAAAATGCGGATCCTTCCTGTTGTGATTCTGCCAGTGGCAGTCCTCCATCTGACTCTTCCTACCATTGCCAGCTGCTTATGAATGGGTTAAGACTTACTGAACCTGTGAGCCACATAACCTTTCCTCCCTTAAGTTGTGTACCAGCAATGAAAAAGTGATGAAGACAGAAACTGGTACCACAGAAGCAGTCGTTCTTGTGAGTTTACCTCAACCTGTGGTTTAGAAGTCTTGGGAACTGGATTGCAGGAGAAATATAGAAAGGTTTGGAGAGATTGGCTAGAGAAGCCTTAAAATACTATCAGCCAAGTTTGATGGGAGGTTCTCATTGGCGCGCCAAAGACCAGAACGTGGATAGAAGTACAGATCAGAAAGGCTGGGTTCAAAAGGCTTCAGATGGAAAGGATGACTCTATTGGCAACTGGTCTGGAAACCATGTATGCTATATTCTGGCAAAAGAAAAAAAATCTGTGTTGGCATTTTGATCCTGTTCTGACACTTTGTCTGAAACTGAGATTAAGGGCAGTGGACTACATAGTCTTGTGGAAAAAATTTCAAGGCAGCCCAACATTCAGGTTGTCACTGCTTGTGGCTTTCATCCAACTCCACACTGAGAATCAAAAGATAACATAAAAAAGATACAAAGTTTGCAGTTGTGCCAGAATTAGAGACGTAAAGTGGAGGCAAGAGTGCCAGGCTGTCAAAGATATTAACATTAAAAAGCCAAGTATCTGGAATCAGGTCTATAGGAAAGACCACTTGAGGGCATTTCAGCAATTCCCAAGACACTACCCTTTAAGATCTTATGGATTAAGGTTGCAAGACTTTGGGTTGAAAAGAAAACTCAGTCTTATGGGGCTTCTTAAGAATCCCTACAGATTTCAGCTAAGAACTCGGAGGCCTCTGTGGCCAGGGTCCAGACTACTATTCCAAGCCAGCAGCAGTCACTGGCATCATCCATACCATGCTGGTTTCACAAACATGCAGAATGCAAGAGTTGTGGGGCCAGGAAGGCTTGCACTCAGATTTCAGAAGAAAGTTTTACAGGCCAGTCAATGTTCCCAGGGTGAAGTTGCGAAAGAGAAGCTGAAAGTGAAGTGCAGACCCCTGAAATTTGGAGATGCCAGGAACACGAATTATCTGTAGAGGAAGGTCAGAGGCTATGACCATAGGCAGCCCAACAGAGATGCTATGGAGATTGCTGCCAGAGGCCATGTCAGAGAGGAGCGGCTACGAAAGGATTCTGGAGCTCACACTTTGCCAAAGCTTGCCCCAGGTATGGGAAAAACCTGAAGAATTTAATGGTGTTGCAGGATTGAATGTGTGCCCTACTGAGTTCTGGTCTCGCTTTGGTCTGATTTCTATCTTCTTAGTCTTCTTTGTTGGAATAGAAGGATAGAAAGAATATTTTTACCTTATGGCACTGTATGTTGGAAGTGTTTATTGTTCATTTTCCCAGCTAAGAGTTTGCCTCGAGTCTCAGAGAGACTTTGGACTTGAACTTTTTAGCAGTGCTAGATCTGTTAAGACTCTGTCAACTCTTCAAGATGGACTAAATGAAGTTTTCGTAAGAAGGTGGCATGAATCTTTGAAGGCTGGGGCAGAATGTTACAGTTTGTATCTGAAATATTCTCCCAAAACCTCATATATCTGGGTATTGTGATTATCTATGGATTTTACATGCTATTACGGGGTACGGCCTGATTGGGAAAGGCAGATAACTGAGGGTATAGTCTGGAAAGATATATTCCTGCCTCAACTTCTCCCCAAATGTTGATCTTCTTACAATGTCGTGAGCAGCTATTCTCCACTCAACCCTTCCCGCCATTGTTAGCTGATAAATGGACCTTCTGAAATTGTGAGCTAACATAAACCTTTCCTCCCTTAAGGAGTGGGCATCCGGTATTTTGTCACAGCAATAAAAATGTGACTAAGAAAGAAATTTAAAATGGAAATCTGAACAGAAACAAAAATATATAAGCATTATGTTGACACAGAATGCTATAAAAGCTTGAGTATTACAACCATACAAAATTCCCTGTAAGTGATACAACATAGGTCACTATTATGAACAGACACTGTGTCACTCTAACTCCTCATGTTGAAACCTAACTCCCAATGTGATGATATTTGGAGACAAAGCTTTTGGGAGGTGATTATGTTATAAGGGTGGGGTCTTTGAGAATGGGATCAGTGTCCTCTTAAAAAGATAAGAAAGTTGATTTGCTTTTTATAGGAAATTTTACCAAAGTATTTTGTTATCCTATTAATACATAAAATTTTAACGTTCACATGTATCGGTGAAAAATAAATTCAATTTAAAAAATAGAGGAAAAAAAGCTAGGAGCATGCAACTGGGAAGAGGACCCTCAGCAAAACTAGATCAAACTAGCATCCTGATCTCAGACTTCCAGCCTCCAGAACTGTGAGAAATCGATTTGTTATTTATAGGCTATTCAGACAATATGGTACTCTATTATAGCAGCCTGAACTAAGAAGACAGTAATTAAAGACAATTTTAGTTTCTATTCTAAATCCTTGTAATTTTGACAAATGGGAGAGGAAAAGGAATCAAACAAGAACAAACATTATTTAAAGCCCAGATAATCTTTCAGCACAAGCAGCTAAAATGTTATTTGTTATGCAAAAGCATTTCCCCTTATTCTTTGAAAATAGAGGACCATGGATGTCTTGAAATTGGAAGGCAAGCAGAGCAAGGATCAAGCATTCTAGAAAGGTAGTAGCCGAAGGTTTAACTCTTTCCCTTAGGTCACAGGCCCCACTTCCTGTGCACCTGAATAGTAGGTCTCTTTCACCAAAGGGAATCTAAAGATTATCGGACCAGGCAGCATGCAATAAGGGAAGGGAAAAAAATCAGGGCAATTTAACATGAAGGAATTGTAACGTCCTGTTTACCCAATGAGGGACAAGGAAAAAACAGTAAACTTGCCCAAATATATTTTCGGGAAGTAGCAGATAAAAACATAGAGGTTAGGGGCATAAAAGAGTAGAGAAAAATGCGTGAACTTTGAGCTAAACAATTAGGAAAACAGCAAATTCAGCACGGAAGCTATTATGGAGGAAAAAATAAATAAAAACAATGCCCTAATCCTCATGCAAAACCCACTATTCAAATGTACAAAGAATGTAACCTATCACTTACCTCTTCATGAAATGAGGGACCCAGCACACTTCAAAACAAAAAAGTAACTTTAATTACAATGGAAAGAATACTTTGGCTAAATCACTGGTATGCTGGACATTTGAAAGAACATCTAGATTTTAAGAGAAACAACTAGAACAAATGTTCTTTATGTAATGGGAAGCGGTTCACACTAAAAACACAGAGAAAGCAACTTCTCAGGATTTTTTCTCCCTTATGGAAGGGAGAGAAAAATTGTTTGAAAGCTCTATTATCTTCTAAGTTGAGTTTTTGTAGGTCAATAATACATTTCACAGGTTACAAGCTAAAGAGATCTTAACTACTCAAGCTCTTATTAAAGTAGGAATCCCTTCAAGAAGTCTGCTAATCGTAATAACATTTTCTACAATACAGACTTAGTGTCATTTATTTGAAATGCTTCAGGCCAGAGTGTTTCTGAGCTCTGATTTTAGAATGTTTGTGTGAACATAATTAGATATCTTGGGGATGGCATGCACATCTAAATATAAAATTCATTTATGTTTCACACACATATAGCCTGAAGATAATCTTACACAATCTTTTTATTGCACTGGCAGTTTGAGGATAGCCTTGCACATGAGGTCAGGTATGGAATTTTCCAGTTGTATCACATCGACACTCGAAAATTTAGAATTCTGAAGCACTTTAGATGTTTGGATTAGGAATACTCAATCTGCATCTTGCTAATTATAGAACAAAAATATTTTTAAATTAGTAACATGAAATAAATTTAATCTCAAACGGTGAGAAAAGTAACACAAGGCAAGCAGTAGTATTTCAACTCTTCATACTTCGCATGTTTCTGGTAATCAAAATCAATGCTGCTTTACCTTTGAATTTAGTTAGAATAAAGGTGGCTAAGTAGTCACAAGAGCACAGTAAGTGAGGAGAAATCGTGCACTACCTATGACCTGAAGGCCATATTCTAAAAGGTAAAGTACAGCCAAGAAAAGAGGGCAGAAAAAAATCTTATTCTGTAAAAGCCAACAGAAGTGACAGTGGTAGCAGAAGGGTTACATGTGTCTCCCCTGTCATATTTAAAACCCTGTTCATATATGACAGATCCAGGATAAGATGTGGAGTAGATGAGCGGCCCTAAATTAAACAACTACAGTTGTTTCCCTTTTACTTCACAGATATGTTCTAAGAGACGTCTTACCTGGTGAATGCCTAAAACCACCAACAGTACCATACCCTATAATACTCTCTCTATATAAACACATGAACGATATACATATATATGTCAATAAGTGTGGGCATACATAAATACCCACACTTATTGATAGTTTCATTTGTAAATTAGGTAGAGCAGGTTAACAATAGCTAATACTAAAATAGCATAATTATAACAAGAGTGGAATAGGAGTAACATTAACATGGTCTCCTCTCCGAGTACCCTAGTGTACTACATATATTCACCCTTCTTCTCATGACGAGAGGAGAAGACAGTGCAATGCCCACATGATGAGAAGTGGTGCGGATAACGCAGGCACCGTGATAACATAGGCACTTGATAAAAGTTACTTGAACGCAACACTTCACTACCACAGGAGTATATCTGACAACCCTACACAGCTACTAAGTGACTCACAGGCAAGAGATAGCTTATACGTATAATGCTAGACAAAAATATGGTTCACATTAAAGGTAGGAGGGTCAAGGTAAAAATTCATCATGCTACTCAGAATGGTGTGCAATTTAAAACTTATAAACTGTTTGTCTTTGGAATTTTCCATTTAATGTCTTCAGCTCATGATCAGCCATAGGTAATTGCAACAGCCGAAAGTGAAATCACAAGTTAGGAGGGTCTATTATTTCTATTAGACTATGAATCAGACTTCTAGGGAAAGAGATCTGAACCGGTTGTGCTTCTGAGTATACAGACTTGAGTAAATCAATTGAAATTTTTCTCATATGTAAAAATGGAGGTGGGGTCGTCTATTACAGAACTAGGTACTCGTCCATTCTGTTCTTATTTCTTAGATATGAAGAAAGCTACATTTCCCAGACACCACCACCCGAGTCACAGGGCCACAGCCTAAACAATGTAGTCATAAATAAAGCATCTATTTCCAAGACTGATGCTCCACAACTCCTTGAAAAATTCAAGTCAGCTCTCTCTTCGTCAACTAGCGCAACATCTGGTGGAGGAATTTAGGGTCGTGGGGAACAGAAGAGCTGTGGAAAGCCGAATCCCTAAGTCACCACTTAAAAAGACAACTAGATCTCTGAATCACCATTTGGTGAAGTCCCTATCTGCAGAGTTACCCTTTCCTGATTCTCCATTTGACCCTGATTCCTTCCTGAAGAACTAAGAAATAAACTTCTATTAATTTCAGACACTGAAATTCTGGAGGTTATAAGACAACCCAAACTCAGCGGTCCTTGGGCTTAGCTGACATAGCTTCCCTCCTGCCTGGCTGAGAGTGTACACATCCAAAGGAGATGGCACAGTTCAAAAAATTTCATCAGTGTAACATTTTATACCAATATAAAGTTGAAACTAATGATATTAGATCAGGCTAAAGACTACAGGGTACTTTTAAATACAAATGAAATACAGTTTTTTGAAAAACAATACTAACAACAATATACTAAAGTTATTTATTATGACCTCAAATCTTAGTCAATTTTTATATTAATATAGCTAACTTATTTAAAAATGCTTATTTCTTCAGGTACAACTTTATTTCTTCACGGTATTTACTCCTTCAGGAAAATGGTCCACTCACGAAGTCAACATACTAGAATCAGGTGCCACTGTGACTCTGTACTTCAGAGCTCAGTGAAAGACAGAAACAGAAATTAGATGGCATGTTACCAAATAGGAAGCCTTCATTTTTCATAAAAATCTGAACTATTTACTTAAAATTTAAGTTATAAAACCAGGAGAATAAAAGAATATTAAGATGATAAGTACAAACTAAAAATGAAACTCTTCCACAGTACTCATAATTAATTATTCATAATTAATCACATTTATTCACTTGAATATAGTCACTATTAAATAGTCCAATAGTTCTACTGAATGTAGTCACTCACGATCCTTTCTATACAATGTTTTTTAAGCCTAATAAGCCCATTTCCTGTAAATTCCCTAATGTCTCAAAAATTTTTCAACAAACTTGCTCATATTATTTAAACCATAAACTGTCATTCATCGATACTATTTTGACATAAGTAACTGAGAAGGGGTTTTTAGATTCTTTCAAAATTAAAAAGTATTTCACATCACAAAAGGCTAATACAACAGTATGATCCGTGATTACTAAACTGAATTAACTGCGACACTCAGCAAGTTGGTTCTCATTACTTGAAAATTTCAAAGACTAACACGCTAAAAAGGTAGATTACCTTAAAAACACAAAACAAAACAGAACTGTGAGGAAATGAAACTTCGTAACAGTAACCATTCTGAGAACACCCTGATATCCATGGAACCTGATCTGGCATTAAAGACAGCACTAACACAAAAGCAAATTATTTTTTAAAATTCTGCGACTTGTCAAAGCATGAATGTATTCTTATGATACGTTGTCCAGGCTGGCAGTGACCTTGTGATCCTTCTACCACAGACTTCCAGAGTGCTGGGATTACAGGTAGGCCCCACTCTATATACAGCCTTCTAAAATGATCAGATTAAAAAAAAAAAAATCTTAAAAGCTTTTACTAGTGAAGGTAAATTTTATAGAAACATATGGAGAGAGTATGTAAGAACATGAAAACACACACAGACTCAAACAGAAGACCATGAAGGTCTTTAAACCCAAAAGACATCTGGAAGCTTCATTGGAACCCAAGCAAAGAGTTTAGAAATGTGAAACTCTCAGGAGAAAACAAAGCAACCTTAGTGTACTTTACAAATAAGTAAATTTCATTTACTTAAAGTTAATGGTAATTTGTACAGCTGATATTTACTCTCTCGTGATTTTAAAAGGTGGTTTTGTGGAGTAAAATAATAAAAGTTTTAGTTTTTACTAGGGAATACAAATTTTATAGAAACAAATGGAGAAAGCACGTAAGAAAATAAAAACGCACACAGACTCAAAACAGAAGAACACCTCTAAGATCTTCATACTCAAAAGACATATGGAAGCTTCACTGGACACCAAGCAAAGAGTTTAGAAATGTGAGACTCTCAGGAGAAAACAAAGCTACCTTAGTGTACTTTACAAATAAGTAAATTTCATTTACTTAAAGTTAATGGTAATTTGTACAGCTGATATTTACCCTTTCAAGATTATGGAAAGTGGTTCTGTGGCGCAAAAGAAGTTAAATAAATAAGATTACATGGAACATATTAAACCTACAGGGTAATAATCTAGTTACAGATGATTGATTTTCACTTATAAATAGATCTGACAGGGGCTTTTAACTTCACCAAACCTTTACATTATTTATTTTGCTAATAAAATATACTTATAAATGATTACTCTTTCACTCATTGATTATATAGATGTGTGCAGAGAACAGTATTCCAAAAAATACTTAGTCTGAATATTTTCTGTATTTGAACATCAATAGGAAAAAAGTAAAAAGGATAGAAAACAAAATTAAAACATGAAAAATAAATTCTATGAGAAAAATTTAAGTTTTGTAGATGTAGTAGCCTTGATTTTAAGGCTTATTCATCCTGCAATGCATGAAATCATTAGGTAGAAAGCTATCTATTACTTTCTAAATTCAAAAGGTCTAAAGAAAATAGACACAGAACAGTAACAGAATTTGGCTATTTATTGGAAATAAACTAGTCATAGTACTAAACTTATCACTTACCTTTCAAAATTACACAAGATTTTGGTATGTAATTCTGTGTGCATAGTTACTTTGCTAAAATATATGTGTACATATATTTCACCCAAGCATGAAATTTGTTAATCTTTCCTATATATGGTGATTTTTGGGACCCATTGTACACCGAATTTAATGATACTTGCATAATTTTTCTCATAGCATTAGCTTTACTTTAAATATTAAGACAAATTAATCCTGAGCAAACAACTTTATAAATTTATATTATACACATATATTACATTAATATATTACAATTTATAAGTTATATTCTTGATATTTTTAGATCTATGGCAACCTTTGGGATGTCCTGCATATCATCTATAGTTAACTTGTTTATTCTTTATTACTTTATTGTACATATTTCAAAAAGGAACTTATTCCTTTATGGAAGGTTGGGTTAACATGAGTTTATGGCACAGTAGATAAAATTAAAGGGCACAACATTATTTATGTATTTAATATTTATTCCCTCTTCATTGAATTAAATAGCTTAAATCCTTTGCAATAAAATAAGAAAACTAACTTTCAATAAATTTTGAATTGAGTCACCAATAGGACATAGGGTTTGAGGTTTTCTTTCCCAAAAAGTGATAAAAATATTTAAAGTCTTAGATTTCCAATTTCTCACCCTCTATTGGCTGCTTTTTAAAAGGTAACTAGAAAAGATACATGATATTCTTAATAGCCAGACATTTTGTAAAAAAGAAAAAAATTGCAGCGAGGTAGGATGACAGAATTGAATTCTTGTGCCTGATCTTGGTGATACATAAATAAGAGAAATAATATAGCTATACTGTCTCATTATCTTCCTTTATTATACCTTAACAAAAAGGCACTTCTCAGAAGTTCATCAGCCTTGTATACTAGAGATCAAAATTGCCAGCCACAACCAGCCTATCCTTCCTTACCTGCCATTACAGAGTAGCCATCGGGCAAGAGAATAGTGAGGTATAATCTTCTGCATGACACTGGCCATCACCATGGTAACGACCAGCTGTATACCTATCACCCCCTGTGTAAAAAAACAAACAAATAAATTTAACAATGAATGAATGTGGATCTGGGAACATTGCTGGAAATTTTTGTGTACATTTTGAAAATTACATTTTAAGAAAAATAGGCTTCCTATTAAAATGCATCATTACTCTAGCAGTTAAGATATCCAAGAGAACAAAATGAACTTAAAGCACTAGCTTGGTGGGCTTGAAAAGTAATTTGTCCTTTTTCTAAAATTCTAGCTGGTAGTAAACGACTAAAGACATTAACTGTTCAATGTACGATGGTCGTACTGACACTAACATCGATAGAAAAGACCCCTAAACTCAGGCTGCCATCACCTACTTTTACCGGGTCAGTATTCAACATGCCCAACAATCATTTTTAGCTTTTTTCTGATCAATTCTGTCGCCACTGTCAACTAGTTGTGTGACTTCGGGCATGTCATTTATACATTCTGTAGCTTGGATTCTTCTGTTAAACAGAGCTGGAGTTAGTAATTCAACCAACTTCATCAAAATGTGGTTAGGAATTTATACGGATGAAAAAGTAAGCACATGGCGGTACGATGTATATTTGCCAGGATTATTGTCATAATTAGTAGGAGACTTACAATGTTAAGAATAAAGAAAGGCTTCCAAAAGCAGCATTAGTTTTCTAAGAGATAAAAGATTTTACACTGTGCACAAAAGGTTTAAAAACCAAGTCTATTAGCTAGGCATTCTGGCACACACCTGTAATCCTAGAATTCAGGAGGCTGAGGCAGTAAGACTGCCATGTGCTTGAGTACAGCCTGGGCTAAATAATGAGTTCAAAACCAGCCTGAACTACAGAATGAAACCGTGTCTCAAAAAAAAGACAAAAAATCAAATTTCTGCACAAAAAAGACTAACTTGAAGAAAGTATTTGTAACTCACAAATGGAGAGATTTTTTTTTAAAAAATATTATACTGAGTCCTTAAAATCAAGCAGTAAATCACAAATATCTAATTAAAAAAAGAGAAAAAGACATAGATATTTCCACCCAAAATTAAAAATGATACTTAAGCAGGACTGTTTTAAAAATGTCTACTACATCTGACTCAATGACGCCTTTATTTCTGGATATCCTAATGCCTTAAATTCTATACCAAGTGGGTTAAGGTTCCAAGCATTTTTATATTATCTTACATCAGAGGTTACATTTTTACTCCACATTTCCTTTCAGTTGAATTTACTTTCCTAATTTCTCTATAGTTTGTGATAGAAATTTTACAATTGCTATAACTGTGAATGCCACTACAAAGAAATCTTTCATGTAAAAAAGGCTGAGAAATATATTTGCTCATTAAACAAACGGTTGGTTTATTTCAGTTTAAACACCTAAAAGGCAAAAGGTCTTTTTTTTTTTTTTGTCAATTAAAATTTCGTGGACCAAGTAAAATTGGCCTGCCCTTGAAAGAAGTGACATTATCACACAATCATTTATGTGACTCACTGTCAATCTCTTACAACTGTATACATAATTTCTTTACAGTGTAGATATTCCTGCTTAATAGAAAAAACCTATAACTTACTCACATCTGATAAATGTCTGAGAGTTTAAATGATATTGAGAAAGATTGATCTAAAAGATACATGACAGAATGTGAAAAACTGGGAAAATGGGTATATTTTGCTCAACTCTAACCCTTCTCTCAAATCAGTAACCATAGTGAGATACTACCACTAAAAGACCCACTGTTAAAGATGTAAACCATGTTAAGGCAAAACAACAAAACAAAACAAACAAAAAACAACTAACAAAAATCAAACAACTCAATGAGCAGATTTTTAGTGACTCATATCAGAAACACTGAGACTTTATTTGAAGTGTGGTGGTACGTTTGGTACCCAAAAGAGAGACGAATTCAAGAGAATTCTGGAGATACTGAAGAACCCAGACGCTGATACATAACATTCTTGTTGTTGTAGTTAATGTATAACTATTTTCAGCACAAAAGTATTATGCCATCTTGTTTTACTATGCCATGCACTTCTGAAGTCAAAGGTTCACCTACATACTGTTAACATAGAAGAAAATTTCAAACTTTCTAACAAAAAAGTATTCATCGTTCCTTAAATACACTGTTAAGTGATTAGATACATGTTATTAAAAGAAAGTATGTGACTTTTACTATAACACAGAAATTCACACAATCTTTTGGAGAGAACTTTTAAATTTTGTGGAAGATATTTCATTATGTTATTCCTATTCCCACATGTAGGAAGAACCCTTGGTAAATACTTTCAAAACAGCACTCTTTTTAGAGAATTATATATTATCTGCTTAATATATTATTCATATAGAACTTAAGTCAACTTTTAAGATATTAATGTTCAACTGAAAATCACAGAGTACATGCCAGGGATTAACATATTCAAGTGTGGAGTATCTAATTAGTTAAGAGACAGGATCAGTTAAAATTCAAAACTAAGCCATTCTAATGGTCCGTCTTCAATGTCGAACTTGATGTCTGTTTATACAGGAAACTTCAAAATGTTTACAAATTGAATTCAGTGAAGTTTCATTATTTCTGATGTAAAGAGAATGCTTAAGTATATGTAATCATAGAGTTACATATAAACTTAACAAAAGAAAACAGTGAAACCCTGGAGAGACGCAGTGAAGTTAAGAACTCCATCACTGTGAAGTCTCAAACACACAATCGTGTGGGTCACTGACCCAAGTAGCCTTAACAGGTTATTAAGGCTTCAAAACAATATGTTAACTAAAGAGATTGCTTCTGTTTGGATTCACTGTCCTTAGGTTCTGACTGTCTTGATAACTGAACTGGGAAAATCATTTACGAAATGGCTTCTAAGTAATCGAGAAGGGTGAAACATCGGGATTAAGTTTCAGCCTTTCCACATCTATTAACATGAGGCCATGAAGAGCAAGGAAGAGTTATTTGTCTCCAGTGTCTTAGCGAATGACCATTTCAATTTGTCAGTAATAGCTTCCAAGTAGGTTTAAAAAAAAAAAAAATTCTTACCAAGGGAATTTAAATTCTCAAAAAATAATACATAAGCAATAGTATTTGTCTTCTTTATCAATACTGAACATAAAACTTCAAAACTTTAATACAAACATGATGCTATTTTAAAATTCCAACTTTCTATATCATATTGTGTCAACCTCAGAGGAGCTGACATTTTGTTATGTTTCATTAAACTACCTCTCCTGCCGGCAAACATATTGAAACAAAGCACCCACTGTTTACTACTGGAAAGCATATTTGCAAGTAAACTTGGGACTCAGACCACCACAAATGGTTTCAATTAGCATTTTCCTGCATAAGTAAAAAAAAAGAAAAGAAAAAGGAATGAGAACTGTACCCCACATATTTCCCATTTTTGGTTGCTTGTTACCTTTTTGTGACAGGTAAAAATGCTGCTCAGACATGATCACACTACTACTCTTTACTCTAAAAGAAGGTGTAAGCTTCAGTCACTACAACACAAGTTCACACAGAACTTTCATTCATACTGTAAACATCTAAACAAATCATCTCTATAAAATTTATAAATGAAGAAAATAGTATACAACTAAGATGATAAAACTACTCAATTAAAAGGCTTACCCAGAACGCAGACACCTAACTTCCAATTTAATGCTTTTTTTCCTCTATAACCTATTCAGTGAATATAATTCTTATAGCCATTTTAAAATGGCTATCAAAAGTCTGTGTTTGTAAGGTGCCTAGATCATGGGGCACAACACTCATCAGTACATGAATCCGTTGATAACTTCATGTGCTGTGAGTAGCCAGGGCTTATTGAAGGGATGCGTCATTGGAAACAAGATGGAATGAGCAGCTAGCTTTGCCCCATTACCCTATGACTTTGGAGCTAGCTGACTGTGCATGGTCTAAGACCTCTGAAACTATGAGTGTCAGATACTGTGTCCAGGGACAGGAAAGCAACTAAGATATTAATGAACATTTAGCAACAAACTACACGCATGGGGTCTCAGATCACCGGCAACAGGGAGAAAGGGCTACTGGTGAGAGCCAGAGGACAGGAGAGTAAGAAGAACAGTACAAAGGCATGAGAAGACTGATGTCCATGAAAGCACAGCAAAAGGAGGCACATGACCGAGGGCACAGAGCTGTGAAAGACTATCCACGAGGGTAAAGGATGGTAGACGCAGCTGAGGGAATCATTAGTGCCATCTGCTTTACATGGAAAGATAATAAGCCGAATACTACCAGGTTATGAATGCAACATGGACGCAACAGGAACCCAATTTGATCTGATAAGTAGTTAAGAGCAATCGCTTTAGACACCAATAAATGATGAGCAACAGACGGCCCACGGGCACAATCATAACTACCCAAGCATGGGAGGAGGACCTGAGCTGAAGGTAGGAATTAGGGCGGCTTCCTATTTTTGGTGACAAGAACTACAAATTAACATGCATACATATTAACAAATGAGGACAAATTATTTTGTATCTTCATGTTTTTATATCATGTACATCCAAATTATGTCAATAAATACTGTATGTACAAATAGGAAAAACAAAATTTCAACTAACAAAACATGCTGTACACATAATCTTTTGCTAGCTGTTATCAGACACTTGGTACAAAGATTTCAGCTTTTCACTGACTGCTAAATCCCTAATGCTTAGAGGAACATTCTTTAGACAGTTTAGAGCACATGCTTCGTAGCTTTTGAATGACAGGATAGTGTTACTTTAAAATAATTTGTCTTCACAAAATTTCTAATAGAAGATCAACATGCAAAGTAACAATAAACATTTTAAGAGGATACCTGTGCATAAAATTGCATAGTAAGATGAATCAGTATAACAGAAAATTGTGTATGAAAGCTTCATAGGGTCGATGAGACTTAAGATGGAAATTTAATTCACGTAGAAAAGTAAATAGAAGGACATTCTAAGTGTAAACATCAGAGAGTAGATAAGACAGATCAGCCAAGGCTGACTTGATAGTAAGTGGCAAGGGAACTCTGAGAAGTAGAAGACCAAATTTTAGATCACTGAAAATCTTTAAAACAAAACTTTATATCACTGACAATCTTTGAACTCTTCAGTTTACACATTTAACAAAAAGATCAACTTGGAAGTCTTCTAAATAAGAAGGGACGGGGGAAGAAATAATGAAGGTAACCTATAAGAATATTAGCTAGCTGTAACAATACATTGGTAATTAAAGAGAAAAATCTAAACAACAAAAGCAGTTGAAGCTAGGAGGAATGCACAAAAATATAGGCTATTTCACAAGAAAACGAATCAAACTAGGAGTGTGACTGAACATCAAGGACAATAAATGAAGAATAAAACTGAAGAACATCTCAAAGGTTATTTGAAGATGTTTTAGTTGAGGTGATTAGCAGACCACTAGAACCACTGACAGGAAAGGAACTTAAGGAAGAGGTCTGACAAGCCTCTGGCAGGCTTCCCCATGGGCAGCTTCTGGACTGCATGCTCAGCTTTACAGAACACAGAGAAAACATGCGCTAGCTAATGCAGGAAGAATGATCCATCCACAAGATAGACTAACAATAATCAGTTTTTTAAGAGTTTTCACTATTATATTTACTGTGAAATATAAACTACCAAGTAGATCACCACAAAGTTCATTAAGTGTTTCATTCAATTACCGTCTTAATGATACATTAGAAGGCTAATTAAAAGCAGACTGCTTGATGAGTAGTGATTTACAGCACAAAGCAACAAGTATCCCTGAAGGATATTTCTTCCACGCGGTGCTGAAGTATGATGAAAAATATTGCATCTAGAATTATCCTGTAAAGGGTGGAGTAATTCTGGCTACCAATACTGTTTTTTTCCCCCTAGATTTTTAACTAATAAAACCGTTCAAACTGATAAACTCTCTTTAAATAAGACTTAACAAAAATTACCCCGTTTCTTGATATGTACCTTAGTTGATCTGTCTATAATCTAGTCTACAGTAAGTCTTAAGAGTCAACACCTTAAGTTCAAGGTGAAAGGATATGAGGTATTTTTCATCATGTGTTGATTTTTATCACTCTTAAAATGTTTGCCACCACACACCTTCCCACACAAAGAAAAAGCGATAAGTGGTTGAATGCCCAGTGTTCTGGGAACATTCCAAGTTAAAGGAATAATGAAATCTACAAGGGCAGTCTGGTTCACAGAGGTGACATCTAAACTACTCTGACAAGGTTAAAAATATATTCCACCGTCCCAACAGGAAAGGAAGAAAAGTTTAAGCAGATATACCTACATGTACAAGGAGAAGAAATGTCATGATCCAGAAATAAAGAGATATTCCACACAGCTAGACTCTGGTGGGAGTATCATAGTTACTTATTCGTTGCTGTGATAGAATCCACGCATCCACAATTGAAGGCAGGGGCTATTTATTTCAGCCCATGTTCAGAAGGCCTCACAGTCCTCCACCAGCAGCAAGCAACAGTGGCAAACAGAAACCAAGAGAAGAGGGGCAAGGCAATGTCTGGAGACTTGGCAAGGTAAGAGTTTTCCCAGGAAAAAAAAAAGCTGCAACAATGTTTTTCCTTCCTTTCTTGACTGGGTTCAAGCTGCTAATTGGGCCTTCCACACCCAAATGGGGGCACCCTTCTCTACCTTCCTGGCTCACAAGTCAACAACACCTGAAAGCTCAGACTTGGTCACTTCCCAGTCTTAACAAGCTGACACAATACTTACAGGTCAAATCCCAAGCATCTTCTCCTGCTGGGCAGGCCCTACCTCCCAATAACACACAGTTCCAGTTATTTTACTACATCAAAATACATGAGGCTTTTGAGGGACCCTCCAGATCCAAACCAAAGCAATGAGGTGCACAAAATGAACCTTTTCTGCAAATACAAGAATAACTCTTGGATCGTATGCATAAAGTAACCTAATGAAACATATTTTGGAGAGATAACCAGGAACCATAGTGGGGGGAAAATGGGCTGGCTGAATGCTTACCTAGCATGCATAAGACCCTGGGTTTGATCCTCAGCACTACTCCAGCTCCAAAAGGGACAAGTAAAAGTAACTGGAAGTGAGGCACTTAATTAGGTATTTACTGAAATAGTTCAAGGAACACCCTAAAAGGATGGGCTGAAAACTGCAAAAGAGCAAAATCCAAACTAATTAAGTTCCTTTTTAAAATATAAAACAAAGGGATCAAGCACAAGACTAGCTATTTTGCAAGAGAAGTTTCAGTAGGTAAAGATAAAATGCAGGTGATTGTGTCTATATTCCTTAGGGAAACTAAGCAATGAGAAGAAAATGTGATGGTCGATACAATGTGTTTGTTAAAGGTACACCCTTAAAGCAAAAGGGAAGGAACCAATGTTATCACTTGAGAATCAGGAAGAAATCTAACCAAGAGTTATATATGAGACCCTCTATCTCCTACTGAGAGGAACCACTTATAGGTATAGAGA